>JAVQJS010070191.1:0-15842 GCA_036024795.1 Galaxias rostratus | reverse complement strand
ATATATATATATATATATATATATATATGTATATATATATTTGTGTATTGGCACCATTTTTCCATTCTCTTGAGCTCATGCATATATCACTAGTAGAAAGGGTGGATAACGTAGGTCCTAATACTGGATATCATAAATGCACCGTTAGAGAGGTAGTCCCTAAATCATGGACATGCTGTATCATTAAATCCCCAGAAAATCCCCAAATATATCCAAAAGTAATCTATGATCAGGTCTTTGACAAATCAATAAACAAAGTAGCGCAATGGTTCCTTTCATCAAGAGTGGTTACTAACTGTGTGTAATAGTGCTATGACGAACTCTGAAACCCGACTGCAAAGGGCTTAAAATATTATTAGCGAACAAGAAAGTACTACGCTGTTCATTTACCAGATGTTCTAAAATCTTTGCTAGACATGGGAGGTTGGAGATAGACCTGGTATTATTCCATAAAAAAATTGAAAGTGCACAATGTTTGGATTTTAATACATGAATGGAGCTGAAGCTTTCTTTCATGCTGTCTTTAAAACCGGCCCACTGATGTGATGTGCATATTTATCCAATAGGGGGAACAATCGAGCCATCGACATGTCCTTGGTCATGAATATGGAGGCTCATAAATTACGCAATGGCTCTATTAAATTGGTATCTTAAAACACAAGATAATCTCTGCGTATACAGCAATCTCCAATATGAACCAACAACATATTTAATAGAAATATAGAGATTACAAGTCACTCATTCCCAAATATTAAGAGATCAAAATTTCCACAAGGGCTTTTCCTTACTCTTGAATTAATTACGATAAAAAAGCACAGAAACGACAATACACACATTTTAACATACAGCATGCATTCGTCCAAATACCCATCCCCGAAACATTCCATAGAAGTGTGTTTTAAAATGTTGTGTTTTTGTAGAAGAATGTTCCAGTTTTAGATAGCTCCTTGCAGAGAACAATTTGTTCACTGTATCAGAAGAAAGGCTACTGACACCTCCTGTTTAGAGAAAATAAGAAATGCTACTGGTCTCAGTGACCCCTTTTAAAATAAGCTGTCACGGTAAATGCAGTTGTAATAGCCCACGGAGAGAACCAGTAAAAACTGAAAGCTGTAATAGTATGTAGTAAAAAAAGGTTGACTTGTTTTGCATGCATGCTAGCAGAACAGAGGGATCTCCGTTTGCATTGATCAAAGTCCCTGAACATCCAGCATCATTGAACAGCTTTTTGTGTAATCCGAGCGAATACATTTTATTTGCCTATATTACTAGAAAAAAATATATGTATGTGATGCAGTGTTTTTCTGAATCGATACAGAATTGCTATACTGTAGTGAATCCCTCAAAACGTACACCCCTAATGTCAAAATATGTCAATAAACCGATCAGGGAGGCTGCATCAACAATTGGCCCGATCCATGACTCACTAGATATTATCATTATCGCAAAGTCTGGGTAGAAAGCCAGGCTGTTTTTATGGTGGCCCTGGGAGGCCAATACATTACAACAAAATCACATGTGAATACACAAAACACAAGCAAATTAAGCAAATGTCTACATCAATTTCACAACACGTTCACAGTTATTAGGAAATGTGCTGTAAATTTAGACACAACACATTTCAGAATTGCCTTGCAAATTGAGACCACCCACACATTACAGAAATGCGTTGCAACAACACAACACATTACAGAAACGTTCTGCAAATACAAACAACACAACATATGGAAACACGCTACAAACACAGGCAGCACATGGGAAATGTTTCCACTGGACACAAAAAAGTGACAAAGATGAGACGAAATTTACTTTCTTGTGCTAGAGATGCAGCGCATTGCAAAAACGTGTTGTTTTCTGTTTTTGCAACTATTCCCGTTTTTGTACTTGCTTTGCGTCTCTGTAATATGTTGTTTTGGGATTTATAACGCGCTTCAGTAATCAGAATTTATGTTGTCTGAATTTGCAAGGCGTGTATTGTCAAATTTATGTACATGTTTTCATAATTTGTTTGTTTTGTTTATTTACATGTGTCGAGCCGGAGATTCTCCAGAATCTGAGGGTTGCGATTGTTCCCAGAAAGCCTTGCGAAAGAAAGCCCCCGCCCCCACAAAAGTATGGGATTTCTTTGCTAATAAAGAGCTAACAATTACAATAGCCCTCGTATTATCTTAGTTTAATATTATTTCCGTATATTATAACAAAACTAGTTTATAACAAGCAAAACAAGAAGATCGCTAGTTTGCCATTGTTTTTAGCTAGTTAGCTAACGTTCGACATTTTTGTTAGGGTGATTTGAGCATATTTCCATGTCGTACTTGCCCAGTATGATGCCATATCGATCAGGAAATATGCCCCGGAATTAACTTAATTTCGGCAGCTACGTTGCTGTGCTTGCTCTATGGTATTTTGAAAAAATTCAAGTTTCTGCTCCACTAATGTCAATGCAGACTGGAAGTAGCTGTGGAAGTGTCCGACTATGACGCGGTGTTCTTTACATGATTACTGATCGATTGGGATCGTGAAACTTGTTTGAAAATGTGAGCTTTCATGCATTTCTATCTCCATCAGATAAATGGCAAATGGCATTTGGATAATACCATTAATGCAATAGAAGGGAGGTAGAATATAAGAAAGAAACCCACTTGAACACATGCCATTTTCAGTATGATTCATCTGTCCTCCGTGCAATAATGTTAACCTTCCCTTTTATTTGATTCTCTGGGTTTGTCACACTTATAAATTACAGTGTTGACAAGCGATCGCATTGATTTGTTTATAATTTGATCAATCTGGACACAATTATTTATTATAGATATTTTTGATATGAGAATGGACACATCCTTGTTTTGCAGAAATAAAGTTTGGCCATATAATCCAGTTTTGGCACATAATGAATTCTCACGTTTTGTTTTTCAGGATATTGTATAGCATTATAGCACATTTTATCGTGAATTTCTAACACACTAAAGTGCTAAATAGAAGAAGCACCATGAGGAGACTGAGGTGTGAACAGTTCTTAAGTCGGTTTGAGCTACAAGTTGATCAAAAGAACAAACACCTAATTTCACGTGGGCTTGTTTGTATTATGTGAATTTTTTTACCCTTGTGTTATAGCTGATTTGGTTACGTTGTGATTACACTATTCAGATGCCAGTAACTTCAGAAGCACGTTTCATTTGTATACTGTATACTGTTTTTGACATTTTAGTATATTCACATTTTGGTATATTCACATAAACCACACAATACCTTTATACCTGAATCAACATACCAATACTGTAACGTGATGATAGTGTAACAGTGAAAATTAAGCTGCCTAATGCCAAAGTGGACTAATAAAGTGCAATATGCAATAACAGTGTCAGATTGTTTGTGAACATGAATAACATTCTTATTTCAATAAGATAAGATAATGATGGAAGCATCCTGGATGTGTCCATTAATGCGCTCTTTTGTAAAGTGTGATTAGACAAATTGGTGAGTCCAAACAGGGAATGCTACCATCAGCCAGAAATAGAAAGATACAACCCGTGAAAGTATTTTGTCTTAACCTGTAAAAAGAAAAAGAAAAAAATAAACATGTTGACAGTCACACAATGTATGTGTATGGTATTCCATCCTGTCAGACCTACATATACTTCATCCCACTAGTCAATAAAGTGAACGGTAACTAATTTTTAATTGTTTGTGTCGCAAACGGTTTGAGTAATTATTAATGTTAGTTACCAAGCCACTTCTACCTAGTTAGCATATTAGTAACAGGGTGGCTTTCTCTATTTATTCATCTCTTTTGAAAATAATGTGTTGCTTCTCCTTCATCCGATCTCAATTACTCTGCCCAGTCATGATGGAACTAAACACAAGTTTCACCCTTCTGCCCCCCACTGCAAGCATCAACACGTAAACAGCAACTTATCCCTAGTGTCACAATATATATTTTGCACACGATCTAAAAAAATTGCACTAAGGCCCTTGTAGCACATGTTTCATAGTCAGAGTGAATGTATTTTTTCTTTACAACAACAATTGAACCATGTCTTGTTTCAAAGTAATACAATACGTCTTAAATCATGCAAAAACATTTGGTTGAATAAAACTTGTCGTCCCGAAGTGATCCTTTGTTTCATTGGAAGGCTTAACAGGGAGTCACCCATTCCCGGTTTGACAACTGGAGATTATTAATGAACAAACGTTACACCTAGTTAACGTCACACCAAGTGAAGCTGTTATTCGTTAATTAAATAGGTTCATTTATTTTTGTAATAGTGTACTTGATAGAAGTAATTTAGTTATCGTAATTAAAGGCATGATAGACATCTTAAAATTATAAAAAGTTGGCTAATGTAGTGCGCAGCGTAACGTTGCCCGCTCTAGCAAACATAATTTACCTCACCAAGCGCTTAGCTAGTGACCAATGTTCAGCCTTATCTTTAGGAAGTAGGTTCTTTCAACTGTTCAAAACAAACAGTTCAGTCAATAGACGTCTGATTAAAAGGAAACACTTGAGAGAATCATGTGATCTTATTCCTCTTGATTGAAGTAGAAAATGCCGGCAAGACCAGAGACACTAACAAGTAAAAGAAATTAAAAAAATACTTTAGTGAGGAAAACAGCGTTTTAGTAAGTCGCACCAGTGACAATAGGATTTAAATCTTCAGAATGGCTAAACGGAAGAGGATGGAATTTTTTCTCCAAACAAACAACAACCGTGATTTTTTTTAATTAACCCGAACCACACGTTTAACACAACAGTATTCAAAATGGCCTTTAAAATATTTAGCTATTGTTGGTTTTGGTCACATTTGGTGACGTTCGACCTAACACCCTAATAGCTAGACTTCAGCTTCCTGCCTTCCTTTTCATTGTTTTCCTGATTGGTGGCTGACAATTTAATTATGATGGCCACGAAAGAAGACAGTTCTGTGAGATCTGAAATGTTAGGCAATAAACTTTTTTTTAATGCAGTTTAGTGCCTTCCACGACTACTGGTGAAGTGTAAGGAGCATCAAAGGCTGTCTTAATTCATGGGACCAGATTTCAACCACCCTCGTGACTCCGTTTCCAGGGGCTAGTCGAAAAGCAGAACGAAGGTAGGGCAAAGGGTGAAATCCAAGGCGTGAAAACGCGATTGGGCCTAAGACTACAGTCGAATTCCCAAATAAAGTGTGTCCTAATGACTTTCACTTTGTGCATTTCCTTATCCCCGAGGGAAAACTTCATGGGGTCATGGGAAGACATGAAGGATAATTAATAAGGACCTTGGAAAAGACAATGACGTTGCTAATGTTGTCTGACTGCACTAACACAAGGCTGGGGGATCATGCCACGGTGGTTTTCGTAGGTCGTTCCTGCAGAAACTACAATATCCCGTAGATTAGTGTACCGTGCAAAAAGATATTTTAACTACTTCGCCGGTGTCGTTGTTGTCGCCGCGATGCTTCATAACCTATTTTTACTTGCGAGCATGCCAACTAAATGTACAGTACTGTTTCACCAAGGTTGGGGTTTAAATAAAAAAGGGAATATAGGCTACCAGTCACAGAAGTTAAACGAAATATGTCACATTGAGAATGGTTGCTCAGGTCCACATTCCCTTGTCAACTCACATGAATCGCCACGCATGAATCCCAATTAATATGATTGTAGCCTAATCGTCAAATGTATGCAAGTAATGCAATTATGATAGGAACACAAATCTGCAACTATTGTTGCATATTATGATTATTTAGTCTGTTAACATTTTGACATATCCAAACACACGCATATTAGCAAGATTGAGCGTACAACTAGATGGAAAATGTTTCATAAACTAGGCTTGATGATCTGCATCCCTTGTCAGTCATGCCCATCAACTGAATGGTATGGCATTAAATGTTGCTACCACAAGGAAGTGTGGGAGGCATTTACTTCTTTCCTTTCGAAAGGATGGTCCAGTGTATCATATGCTAAAGTATACAAATGAAGCAGCATTGAAACACCTTTCCCTAGCACTTACGAGAATTTGACCGGTACTTAACATGGCTGCCACCTAGATACTTCCGGGTCATTTCACTCAGTTAGGACCCTTCTGAATTAAAATAGAGAATTTGACAAAAGCCTTATGCAGTAATGCAACATAGAAGAAGAAGATGAAAATTCAGATGACGATGATGAAGATGTACCCACTGATGGCTTAGCATCAAAGACATTTAGGAAATAGAAATTCTAAAGAAGACACACCCCTCAAACACACCAGCACAAAGCACATTAATGAATATGAGAAGTACAGTTTTTTTTAAAGTTTCTTGTAATTTGTTCAATTGTTTGCATTTGAAGTATTTAAGTTCTCTTTATATGTATTTTTATTTTTGTAATTGCCTTTGTCAGATTAATATACACTTTGATTCTGTGTTGTTCTTGAACAAAACTTGTTATGATTTAAATTTTTTACGGCGGTTATACTGTTAATTAAAGGCTTTATTGATGATAAGTATGTATCGTGTCATTCAGGGACATTAAAATGACTTTGGACTATGGTTTTGGTTTGGGACGCCAAGATGTAAGATGACACTCAGGACCCAAAATTTTCAGAAACGGCCTTGGTAGAAACCTTAAAACTATTTGTATAATTGATGATGATGATGATGATAATAATAATGATTATCCTATGCATGTTTTAGCGAACTGAAGAGCTTGTTTAACATTAGGCTTGTTATGCCCAGGCGCTCTACAGAGATTTAGGAAGTCCTTTGTCCCTACAGTGGTAAAGTTATTAAATGAGCAGTCTGTTTAAATCAATCTAAATCCAATATTAAAATGTATAATTTTATCCTAGCAATTTAATTGATTTGAGTCAATGTCTCAATGTCAATGTTTGCTCATCGTGTTGTTTTCATTTTTGACGCCTTAAATTATGTCATCAACAAGCATCAACATTTTATGAAAGACCACTCCGTTGGGTTGTGTTCTGTGGCTGTGAATTAATTTTTTAGTTTAACATAAGAAATTACAAACATTTTCATAATATCGTACATTGTTTCTGAAGTATGTTGGTTATGTGTTGTGACAGCAAAAATTGTGCCACTGTCCAAAAGATGAGCCAGTTAAATGGGACACTCGACTGAACCAAATGCCCCACTCCAAGCCTGCAACTCATTTATGTGAATCCACAAGCCCTCCCCTGGCTTCTTGGCCCCCACAGGTCTCACACCTTTCTCCTTGTCCATCATTTTGTCTGACATACGCTCTCATCAGTACCCTGCGGCTAGCGCTGTTTCACCTCTAAATTATTATTTTTTAATGAATACCTCAATTGGAAGGTTGATAAAACAAGAGCAAGTAAACCGAGTTGGATATGGAAATGAGAACGGCCATGAATCTAGGAAATAGATTGACAGTATCTTGATGGGTTATTTGAATCTTGCTACTCTCAGAACTTGCATCTTTATGTACTCCGTTAACCAAAGAGAAGGTGGTCAATTAAGCAGAGAGCCTGTGATCAATACAATCCGTGTGACTGACAAAGTGCATTGTTACCATTGTAGTCAGGGTATAAAAAGAACACGCTCACACTAGGTGATTGATCCAGCATGTACTGTTGTTCACCTTCATCAAATTTCACTGCTTTATTTTGTGGGCTTTTTTTGTCAAGGAAGATTTTTGCATCCTCATAAATGTTCAAACCTATGCTGTTATTCCAATGTGTAAATGGTCAGAGCGAAGGCCAGGTCATAACAGATACTGTGTGTGCCATTTGGAAATACTGAAGGTCAGAGTTGGATATCTTAGCCACAACATAAAATGATGTCTGTGTGTCCTATGTTCGTGTCCTTATTAATGCTGAAAATGTCCTCTCCACTCCACCTTGTTCTTTCAATTATAAAGGCTCCTATAACACTAAACTGAAAACCATGCACAAAGTAAAAAAGCTTTGCTGAACTGGTTTCACAGCTTATTTCATGAAAATAGAATAGTGGTCCGCATCCATTAGGCTTTCAAAATAACTGCTGTAGGCAGAGGTTCAAGATGAGGAAGCAAACCATCAACACAACTACTCTGATTACTAAAAACTACACCAAAAGCTCCAGACTTTGCGGGTGGAAACTATTAAAGCTAAGCAAGAGATACATATTGAAAGAATGCCTTCACTAAAAAGTAATTCATATAGAGGACTAACGTAGTGTCATTCTCACAATGAACTCTGCTTTATGATCTTTGGATTAAAGATACATTGTGAAAGGATTGTTGCCTGTTTCTGACAAAGTTCTTCTGGATGCATGCAATCAGAGAGTCAGATAAATCCTCCCTGGCTGGCCGGCTTTAACCTCTGCTGCTGGAATGAATTCCAAGTACATTTTGTGACTTGGGAATGCGCCAAACCCCAGCCCAGCTCCAGCAGCTCCCATGTTGCAACATAATGGCCTTCTGCTCCAGCTTTGCTCCATTTAATGAGGGAAAGGCCCTGTGTACTGTGGAGTAGACGGCTGTACCCTTATGTTAAAAATAATATAATTCATAAATGAGTGGGTTTGAAAATGCATTAGTTTGACTCTGTTGTGAACGTACAGCAGTGCCACTAGACAAGCTTCTATTGCACCAGTAGAACTCAAAAAGCTTTTACAGTAAATGTCTGAACATGTGAAGGTTCTAAATCCATCAATCAAATGGAAACCATTAGTTAGCAATTGCAGCTTTAATCAGCTTCTTCATATGGTTTTGACCATATCTATTTTAATTGATGAATGTCCTTCTCTGCAACTTGCTAAAGCCTGCCCATGGAGACGCAGGGTAAAAGACAGGGGTATGTGTATGTTGGTCTGGAGGGTTAGGGTAAGCGGTATCTTAGGGAAAGGTTGAACATGTAGCTGGTCATACTGTAAATTTGAGTGATGAGTATGTCGTGAGTATTGCTTTCAAATTCCTAGGATAAAATTAGCCTGTTATTTTCCGCTTGTCTAAAGTTAAAAAGTAAGGTAGTCTGCTATCTAGTCTTTCTTTCTTCACATGTGGAAAAATAAACTTTGTGGGCTTTAGCTGGGGCCACTGGGAGTTTTGTTATGATTTAGCGTTGCTTCTCTACTTTATCAGCTTCTTTGACTGATTCGACTTAAAAATACTGTGGAAAGCTGCGGCACTGCCGTCTTATATTATCAAGTGCCTTAAAAAGAACTTTTCACTGCAACCCTGCTAGTCCTTTTCCCAATTAAGTGAAAAATAATACTCAAGCAATGTTCGTCATTGCAACAGATCGTTTCCTTTTGACTTTATGTGAACTATTTGGTTCAGAGAGATGCTGAGTTGCCGAAGACATACGAGACTTTCTTATTTCAATGTAATCTGAAGCTGATCCCATCCTTTGAAATGTAACTCAAGATGCTTCTGTGCGGCCGCTCCGACAGAACATATAGGACGAGTTTGGCCTCCCAACACGCCAACTTTGTGAAAGTAAGGTGGTCATAAAGATGTGATGTGTGTTCTCTTGGTTGTGCATCAAGTTGCAAAACGTTGAGAGGTTTGGCGGTTTAACAAACCAAGCAGTGAATATGAGAAAGGCTTTTGTGGAATTCAAATTGTATTAAAGTGAAATATTAAGGACAGCTTATTTGTGTATCTGAACACCACCAATGTTTGTAAACAGGCACTGTCTTCATTAAATCATAAAATCATACATAGAAAATCAACTGCTGTTAAAAGCACTCATGTACAGTATTTATGTGAGACATAGTTGATATTTACATAATGTTTTGATGGCAAAATCATGAAGACATACATATTGGTAGTTTTTAGGGTAGAGTTTCATTCGCAATGTGTTGGCTATGGAAAACGTTTAATCCTGCATGACACCAAATCACTTATGAACTTGAACAGCGCTGGAAAGAAAACTGAACCCACCACAATGATGGACATTGATGACATTGAGTGCTTGATATCAGTAATACTTCCACATACTGATATACAGTTACTCAAAGTCAACTGGTTACTCCCAGTTCAATGACTGCTTCTAGATCCATCTAAGGCAGTAGTTTTTTTTAATTTACTTTACTGTGTGACAAATCTAAGCATGTAACATTTTGTTACCAGATTTAGTATTTCAGTATGTTTAGGATAACTAGTTATGTTGTAATCTAAGTGCTACATGGTCATCTAATTTATAATGTTACATGTTTGAGTAGTTCACATTTGTTCCAGTCGGCTTACTTCAGATTTTCTCCACTCATTTGTTGGCAATGTAAGAATGTAAGAAAGTGAATTTGTAGAACATTAAATGTATCAAGGTGAATGAGTTTTGTATGAAAATGTGTTGGGTTATCCAGTCCTAACTCGTATTCCAAAGAGAAGAGAAAAGTGAAGTGTTAGTTCTCCAAGCTAAACCCAGCTGCATACTCTGTCAAGTGTCATTGGTAGAGGCCAAGCATAACAATAATAAGACCGGTTTATTTTAGCTTTGAAAGCAATACAATAACCCTGGGTTGACTTCTTGGGAACAGAAAAGAATTGTAAAAAATTGGGGTTGAAAATTTGGCTGCAAACGATGGGCACAGCTTGGCTGACCTCTCAATTGACATTCTTGAATCTAGAAATAAGGTGCGAGAGAACAGACTGTATGCAAAAGGAAAAAAATTCTGGATTCGGGTTAAAGGTGAGAAAAACTGATACCTAATGCCAGGATCATTTTTGTTATGAATTCATTACATTATTATCTGTATCTTTAGGCATTGTCAATATGAAGATTTTTCTTTAGTTTCTTTTGGTCTCTGCATTTCTTGTGGAGCATGCAAGCGGGTTGGCCTGCACTGTACCAGGAAATACTCAGACTGTGAGACCTGTAATAAAACACTGGTAGCAACTTACTGTCATTAATGGCATGGGATGTTGTAGAGAGTATGACATATTTATAAGATGCAACAATTTTATTTTATTTTTATTTAACATTGTATTTGAATGTATTATATGGCATTCTGCTTGTTTTAAACGTGCTTGTAAACAAATCTGATTTGATCATTCATAAATTTGCTTCATTTCATATTTTCACAATTTTGTGTAAGGTCACAGGAGAGAACAGACATGGGATACTGAATTACAAACTACACTGTGCAGTATCGAGCATAGTACAAGAGCTTTGGTGGAAGCAATAAGAAATAACAATTTATTTTACAATTTGTTTAGCTAGGCTAAACTTCTTAAAACAGTGAATGAACAAAGAAGGGCATTATAAACACGGTGCCTTTACGGCTTTGTTGTGTTTAGTTCAATACTAGGCCCTTACTAACTGAGGGACTGAGAAGTAAGGAGGTGAAGGAGGAAAGGAAGACTCCGAGAAAATCCCTCTCTCAGACATAGTGCCAAGGGTCATGGGCTCAGGAGGGGGACATGGCTCTGATGTGGGCCCACACAGGTTGCACTAGTGGGCCTGTCTGAGAGGGATTTAGAGTGGCCTGGAGCTTAGTGCTACAGATCAGCCCACTGATTCCCCAGCTCAGAGGATGGGAGTTCACAGCAGAGCCAACACGGACACACAAATACTGACAAACACATGCACACGCACAAACATTGGGAGTGTCAGATGAAATCAAGGGGATCTAGCATTTCCTTAAACCGCTTGATTGGTACGACTATGTAAAATGATAAATCTCACCACTGAACACAGCTGTAGTCAACGTGTGCATACAAATTCAACAAAAAACCTCTATTCAAAGCTCATAAAAAGCAAGCCAAAGATGATTTCGTTTAGAAGTGATTGAATCGAATAGTCATTAGATATATATATATATATACATATCTATATACATTTATATATAAAAAAAATTCATACATACTGAAACTTTACTGATTTATAGTTAACATTTCTTTGAGAGTACACATTTTGTTTATGAGATTTAAACTTTAGTCAACTTTCTGTGCTTGTGTTTAAGGTTGGCGGTTGACCTGTTAATGCCATCCTGACTGACTATCTCCCAGATCCTACCCATCAAACCGGTATTTGTGTGAACACAACGTTTTGTCTATATGGTTGCAAGAACATCCCAAACTGGGTCACGGTGCCAATTACTTTGTACATCAATATCTATTAGATTCTCATTTTGTCAGACGATGGGTGCGGGTAGCCAGCTGCCTCGCTGAAAGGACACCATATGCCTATATTGATCCTTTGTTGCGCAATATCCATGCATGAGCGGGTTGTGTAGAGAGGGTTGTGTTATTGTCACTGTGCCTGTGCCAGCAAATGTTCCCTCCCTTTGCAAGGGAACATTTGATAACACCTGTTTATATGTCAAGGCTACTGGCATAAAAAATAAACACTGTTCTGGCACTTACCATGGGAAAGATGCATTTAGAAGAATAGCTCACTGCAAAACTCTTTTTCTTTTTTCAACTTTTTTTACATTTAAATTGGCTTTATTGATACATGTGATGTCAAAAGTAGTGAGTAAACAATGGAAAGTCAAAGTTTTGGAACTCAAAGAGTCAGACCAAAATAGTTTATTCTGTAAAAAATTTAAGTTATCTTTACTGGGTGGTGCTCTTGATATCATGCTTCATTACTGACGTTTTAAACCACTTTGTTTCCATGTCTTCTTATATAACCCCCATCTCTGTTTGCAGGACTAAAAGAAAACAGTCCCAAAGCAGTGCTATAGAGAGCATTCCTTACATGCACAGCCCAGCCCAGCCCACAACTGGTAAAGCTTGCGTAATAGATAGAGAGATAGACTGAAAGAGAGAGAGAGGCATAGGGAGAAAGAAAAAGGGAGAGACAGGAGAGAGAGTGACAGGCTCTTGCTCAATTGTTGGATGTTATACATGCACAGAGATCAGAACCAGTTGGCACCAATTCAATGACCCAGTCCAGAATGGATTAACGTTCATACTAGATTGAGGTTGTCCCAGATAGTAGGGAAAGTAAAACTGTGTGAGCTCCTTTTTTATCTATCAATTGAAAAATGCCAAAAGGTTATGCACATCATCATTGGTTCCGTAATCCCCAATGTAAAGTAAATCATTTGAGCTTCAAACTTTTTATTTATTTATGGAAAGTATTTGGGCGGATTTATGTTCTATCTGCTTTATCCGACATGCAGATAAGTGATTTGACATAAGGCCTTTAGGATAGCTCGGCAGATTGTAAGGCCACTATAATAACATGATGCACAACACCCAACCCTTGTGTCTACAAAATCCATAGCTATAAGTCACTCAGATAAAATGTTAGGTATACAGGCCTAATGCAGAAAAAAATTGCCTTCAAAAATATTCACTAAATTCCGGCAGAACACAACTAAGTGAGAACATTTTGAGACAAGCCTGCTATGATCCAATGAAGGGTGAAGCAACAGTTAAAGCGACTCCTGACCTCTCAAATACATGTAGTTGGCAAGCCATGCTACTTCAAACAGGCAACCTGTGCCTACATGTCGATCTCTGATTCCAACGTTGCCGTTAACTTGGTGCTCCGAGAAGCTGACTGTCTGATCTGTCCTTTTGATGCTGTGGAGAGAGACATAATTGGCATGCCAGTGTATATATGGCGCGGGGCCCGGTTATACATATCTGGTTCGCTGATTCCTAGAAATAATCAGTAAAATTCCCTGTATTGACGTGAACCCGAGCGTGTATTTTAGCATTATTGTCCTTGCATATCTAGATCCAGTTTTTATTGACTTATTATTTTATTAAAGTTACAGATTTCTCCTGTGAATGTTGATCAACCTGTGAATGCTATGAATATTTGAATGCTGGTCAGACTGAATTCTTTAACTGACAAATACAAAACAAAGACGGTGACGTGTAGAACGTGTTTTATATTCATTCGGTACAATTTTTTTAATATATTATATTAATATTATATTTATGTTTATACATTTATATTTTATAGAATTACTCTCTAATCAATCAAGGCCACTGAGATTATTTCGTCACAATTATGTATTAAGGTGATGCGCGTTCAGGCACAGGAAGGCTCTGCTTAGCCTGTAAGGCACTTACTTCAGTAAGAGGGATTAAATACAATGTTGTATAAGTGGGACACAGACGAATTAGCGCTGTAGTGCTGTTGCTGGTGCTGTGCTAACTGAATGGTCAATCGGGCATGTGGCCTACTGTTGCTGGTGCTGTGCTAACTGAATGGTCAATCGGGCATGTGGCCTACATCTGTTGGTTCCATTCGCTTCCATTTCCATCCCCAATTCCCTGGCCACCTCAAAACAACCTTCCTGGCCATAAGACATCACTCAACTACGTTGAAACACAGATCTTATCAAACATATGCATCTACATATCCTATCATTCCTTTTATTATTGTTTATAATTTCATACACAATCCTGTTCAAACATGGTATAAACTGCTGTGATAAAAATTCACCACATTTACATGTACATTTAGCCGTATGGCTTATATGTGTGTACATTAGGATGTTATTTTACATTCTATACATAATTCTATATATAGTGAGAGCTGTTTGTGCTCAGCCAAAGGTTGCACCAACTAGACAAACTTAAACTAGGCACACCTTTATAAAGGAGTTCTACTAGAATAGGTTTTTGTGTTCTAATGTTTAATAAATAATCAATCTTTTTTACACTGCTCGTGTACGCTGCATCTCACCCTTATATTTATCTTCTGTCTGAAATGCTTTTAATTAGCACCTGTCTTTTTGAGGCCCCCCTCCTGACAAGCCCAGTCTGCTTTGATTGGTAGGCTTGCCAAACCAAGGGAATTTGCCTTTACTAATAAAAACAGCGTTTTCTCAACACAGGGAAATCACTATCAAACCTTACCGGCCTCCGCTCTGACTGGCTCTGTTTAAGGGCGCACCAAACTAGCCGCTAGGTGGGCATTATGCAAATGTATGTACAATGTATGTAAATAGGTTACGGAAGAAAACGCCAGAGTACAATCATGGCATTTTAGGCAGTGCTCCTGATCTAATTAAATTCTGACAAAATAGCTAAATGATTGATGGAATGTAATGTTGCTGGGTAATAGACTAACAGCACATTTAATATATACATGTTCTCGCTGCTGCCGTCCGGTAGATGCTACCGGAGCATCCGGGCACGGAGGACCAGACTCACAAACAGTTTTTTCCCCTAGGCCATCAAGCTTCTCAACTAGTGACAATAACCTCAGGGATCACATTGATCA
The DNA here is from genome assembly GCA_036024795.1 of Galaxias rostratus. Lineage (NCBI taxonomy): Eukaryota > Metazoa > Chordata > Actinopteri > Galaxiiformes > Galaxiidae > Galaxias > Galaxias rostratus. The sequence continues at coordinate 721 of JAVQJS010070191.1, read as the reverse complement.
CATGACTCTCATAAGTATACTCACTCCCTATGTACCTTCAATGCGCATCATCCCATCACAATCCTATGCACATATTCATCAACACTCATTCACTGTATATATTTGGAATATTTTGCACTCCAATTCCCACTGTCCATATCCCCTATCTGTACATATGATGTATATATTACTTTTGTATTATTTATATTACTGGGATGGATATTTTGGCTCTGTTCTATGTAGTTGTTGCCTGCCTTGTCAAAAGAATTTCTTTGCTCAGAATGATCCTGTATTATACTGTGCATTTGACAAATTAAACACTTTGAACAGGCGACCTGTTCAGGGTGTACCCTGCCTCTCGCCCTATGTCGGCTGGGATAGGCTCCAGCCCCTTGCGTCCCTGCATAGGATAAGCGGTATTGCTAATGGATGGATGGATGGAGATATAAATAAATAAATATACATACATAAATAGACATATATATATATATATATATATATATATATATATATATATATATATATATATGAAAATGAAGGTGAAAAACCATGCCTCAGCCAGCCACCTAATTGAACTTAAGATAACATGAGGGCTTAACTGTAGGACATACACAAATACTGGGTACTAAGTACTAATTTTTTAAGTTAAAAATAATTGGGAATATTTTTGGGGGGATCAGAATTGTGAAGCAATTAATTTATGAATTGAACACATTGAATGTAAATTGTGGCCAAACCTGTA
>JAVQJS010070184.1:0-29031 GCA_036024795.1 Galaxias rostratus | reverse complement strand
GAGAGAGAGAGAGTGAGAGAGAGAGAGAGAGAGAGAGAGAGAGAGAGAGAGAGAGAGAGAGAGAGAGAGAGAGAGAGAGAGAGAAAGAAGGCCCCATCAGGCATGCACTGACAAGGGGTTGAGGTCACTCTCCAATCCCTGTGCTCTGTGAATTCCCTCCATGTTGGATACACTCCATCACCATGATTTACCACATAATAATAATAGAACATTTTTGTTGTGGATGCCTTTCTGGACACTCATGGTCATATAGAAACACGCGCACATCCACCCACATGCCCGTGCACAGAGAGACTTTAGATCTTCCAGATGTACACATCCAACAGCATTTCTGAATGAATACACAAACACTTAATACAAAACTCTTTCTGTTTCGTAATGAGGATGTGGCCACTTTTACTCCACGCTGACCTTATCTAACTGATCATAAAGGCACAAAAGAGACTTGACTGACTTCCTGTACCACTGAATCACTGAATAAATTATTATCCAGAGATGAAAGGGCAATTCCTTAGAAACTCAAAAGTATTAAGAACAATTCAGGAACCAGAATGGATCATTGTACTGATTTCAATTTTTTTTTCTAACATTTGGTTCTCTGACAAATCCTTTTGAGACATTTTCTGAATCTAACTCTGACAGCAGGACAACAGCTTACTTACTTTTCCAATTTATCTGGATTTTATCATTTTAATCTATACATAGCGGTTACAGAGATGAATTCATAACAACAATAACACCAATTTACGTCAGCCTGCTAATACATTTATACCTTCCTTTATTTAAGAGAGGGTTACATATGTGTTAAACATCCCAAGACCACAAATATTGTAAAAAGATTATACACGTTTTATGGTGATTCCATCTCACAAAGATTCCTTGAAAATCTTTAGTAGCAGCATGACCTAAGATGCACTCTAGTCTTAGATCTCCTTAGCTCTCTCTTTCTTTCATGCTATCTGTTGTCAATCTCTCCCAAGAGGAATTAGTGACATATAATAACAATAATAGCAATTAAGATCATTTGATAAAGCGCTTGTCAAGCCATCCAAAGGGTGGATAGAGGATAGTCCAGGGTACAACTCCTAAGTGGGGTTACACCTGTAATACAACCCAAACAAAAATCTGAGTGCTTGTTATGGACAGCTACAATCACATACTGTACTCAGCTTTCTGACTTCCGGGATTCAACTAGTCACTGAAAAAGCATGATGCCCTTTTTTTTTTGCTTTTAAATTGTGGATATTGATATGCAAGACGAAAATGTAAGACACATTTATTTCAAATGGTGTTACTCTTCTAGTTGTGTTGAGGCAGGCAAAAGTATTGTGGCAGGACAATTGAAATTTACTTACCATTTAAATGTCAATTTTCTTGTTGTTGACCTGTAATAAAACGGAGTCCATCTTATCATATTAAGTTTATGTTGTTAGTGCATTCTTAATGGGGCAGAATAACCACACACCGAATGAAGGAGTGGCTTTCTGAGACTGACGCCATTCACTTCTTTATCAATCAAGCTTTATGAGATGACATAGTGCCGTTTGTGCATAACGCCACAACAATTCAAAGAGCCGTCTGTTGGGGGCTCTTTGGCTAACACAAAGCAGTCCTTTCAGTCTAACTCTGTTTGTAGGAAGTAGTGTTTTTCACCTCCCTCTCTCTCTTTTGGATTATCTTCCCCATTTCCTTCACTTTTTGTCAGGGGTGAGACCAACCTGTGTGTTTTCATATGATCCTTTGTGTTATTTTACATTTAATAATTTGTTAATTAGCTGCTTTCTTCATTTAATAATTTCAGTTGGACAATTTTAACATTACCTATTCCAGTCCAGTAGCTGAGTATTGCTAACATACGTTTTCTTTACTTTAAAATATGACGTCGTTCATTTCTTCACATAGTTATACAACTGAAAAGCAATGCATTGCACTGATGCAATTTGGTTTTTGAAACAAAAACATCTAGGCAGTTTTGATTATTGTAGCACCCCAGATAACCAGCAGGCCGCTCCCTTGCTCAAATTATTTTACTGCATTTTGGAAAACAGACTAAAAGCTCCAAAGCTACTTTGAGTACCCCCAACATCCCCTTTCTGTATCCGTCCAGCCTCTTTCCCTTGCCCCTCCCTCTCATTATTTGTCTATCTCGGAGTCTTATTTTCAACTCTGTCCAACCAGGACACTGCTAAAGGTATTCTAGGGCATTGAAGGATACTATATATTAACCCAAAACTGCAGGGAATCCTCCATCAATGTAGCATTCTACATTTAAAAATCAAACTAAGACTAGTGAAAAATGTAAGAACTATCAGCGTATTGAATCCAAAGGAGTGAACAGAATTAGATTCATCAGCAGGAAATAGAGAAGGATCAATTGTTTAAGAACACAATGAGGATGAATTGGGTGATTCAACTGTCCGTCGTGCTGGTCAGTTTAGGTAGTGGCTTGCAGACCTTAGGACCAGAAGAAGCCTCCACAGAAGGGGCCGGACATGTCCCCATAGTTCAACTGAAGGTGTTGACTGTGGGGCTTGTCCACCTGCTGCAGGGGGTGAAGGAGAGCACCGGATGGTTGGAGATGAAAGGGGACCAGCTGGATGAGGAACTGGAGGCCACCATCCATGCTCAGAAAAGCCTTCATGACCAAGGTACACAGACAGGCAAGACTCATAAAAAGGTTAAGCGGGACCTCCAGTTGCTGAGCGCCAGAGGGGATAGGTTAGAGAGAGAAGCACAGAAACTGCAGCAAAGTCTGGGGACTCTGGTGGCTGAGCATGGGGGCTTGGAGCTCCAAATGAGTCATGTTGTAAAGAGGGTGCAAAGAAAAATCCAGCCAGTCTCAGAGAAAGAGACACGACTTCTCTGGAAGGTGAGCTGACTGATATTTAGATGGATTGACTATTGCATTATAGAAATAAAACCCATAATTAGATTCCCATATGAAATGAAATGAACGTTTCAGCACTGTTGGCCTATCATGAACATTGCAATTTATCTGCATTAAAAAAAAAGAAAGAAAGACCATTTTAAATTACAGTAGAGAACATTGTTTTGTGATGTGAAGTACTGTATGTGTCTGCCAAAACTTCAGGTAATACTGGACAGGCAGGCTGCCCGTCTGGCTGACCTAACTTCAGAAGTTATGGCTAGAGACAAAATGATTGACAAATACCAGAAACATATTGAACTTCTAGAACAACAGGTATGCCAAGATACACAGTACGTGTGTTGTTTTGCAAATAGTAATTACGTTTTCAAACACATTTCACAATGTGAATGTATGGGTGGATTGCTATGATAAACACAATTAATGTGTTTGTGTGTTATGAGGATTTGTATTGATTTTGTGATGACTTAATACACAATTAGGATACAAAGACGACTAAGAAGAAAAACTTTTATTGAATTAATTTACAAATATTTTCAAAAGTACCCATTAAATGCATTTTTATACAAGGTAGCATATTATATTGCATGCTACGTCCAGGTCATCTCTCTGTGCTTTTGTGTATGTACCAGGTGTCTCGTATCAGAGGGAGGAAACCTCCTAGCAGGGCCCAGGTCAGACCCTAACTGGCGAAAGTGCAGCTGCATCAATACACAATCCTCAGCTCATATGAAGTTCGTATTTCACAGTGCTCTTCCGGTTTTTAAGGTTGTTGTTTTTTGCAATTTAAACCCCTTTACACAGATAAGGCCGGTCAGTTAGAACCAGATTCACTTAATTCTCTCAGCGCTCCATCTGCCCAATGTGGCAAAGCATGAGTGAGAAAAGCTTCAAGGACAAAGGATATATCTGATAGTGAGGACAGACCTCAAGCATGGTGTTTTACTACAGTTCCAAAACAATCCTGCAGCAACACGAACTATGACCTACTTCAAGAGAGAAAATCAAATGGGGTATGAAGGATAGGGTAGAAACGAAATTCCAAACGAGAGTTTTTTAAAAAAAAGAACATAACTGATTGTTAATTGATAAAATAAAACTGTTGTTTCATTTTGAGTTTTCGTTTCCCTGAATTATAGATCTTCATATCATTGGAAATCACATTAACATGTACGACAGTTATTTCTGATTGAGACGATATATCAGCTGGATCGTTTGAACAAGTCTCAGCATTCACGCCCTCTTCTGTACTGCCTAAGTCAAATTTAGTATAACTGGTAGGCGGAGAAACAATGGCGCGCAAGTGCAGAGTTGGAGAGGATGCTGCGGCTCCGAGGCGTCTGACCGCACCTGCGAAAGGGGACGGAGAGAAGGAGAGAGAGTAAAGAAAGCCAAAAGCAATCTTGTAGATCCGTGTTTGAATACTTCCATATTTCAACCAAATGGCTGTATAAAGGTAAGGACAGAGTATACCATCTTTCAAGCTTGCAATATCTAAAATGCACCTGTTACTGTCGACATATGGTTTCACTTTATTAATGGGTGCCACCTACCGACGCTTGCACCATCTGCATTCAGGCGACATGAAATAATGCTTACGCAGTCAGCTTAATGTATAAATAAATGTAGTATTTGTGTAGGCTTTTCTGTGAATTTAGTAATACAATTACTCTCACTCTTTCCAATAAAAGTTGTGACACGTAGACAAGACATCTATAGACAAGGCAGGATATGATTATAGTGGTCAAAGGAAATCCCCCTGTCTTACATCCAGGCAACATCATTATTTATTTAAAGTATAAGTAAATATCTCACTTAGTGGAAAATAGCTATACCGATTACTTTTTTATTATCAGTACACGCCACCGTTGCGGAACTGTATAGCCGGAAGTGAATGCCTATTTTTATTTGTTATTGGATCACTAAATTTTACTGGGCAGGGACGTGCAGAGGGGTTGGTAGGTGGGTTCAGCCCCTTTGCACTAAGCAGTCACAAATTGCCATACATTGTCATTTCGTCCTCCGCAATCAGCAACCGCTTTAGGCGATTGCTCGTGAAATATACCATTTGATGGAGACAACTGTTTTAGATTCGTCGGTGAAGGTGGTTATTGCGCAATTGCAAGTTTTCAAAAAGTTTTCCTTCTTCACATGCCGAGGTTAGCATGCAGTGCTACTCAATAAACAACAGTCAATTGCAATAAAAAAGCCATCGATAAGCGTGTGTTGGAACTTTACTGAGATTTGCCCAGTGTTTGATATAATTATAATAATGTTCTTCTGGCTAGCTTCTTATATGTTTACTTATGCAAGAGGTTTGAATAATATAACTAATAAAAAAACGTTTAGATCTTTCGCCTCAAGTATTGTTTGTGGTCTGAGAGCCGCATATTGGAATACCTGTCCTATCATCCTCGAATTGAAGATTGACTCCCTCGGGCTTACATGCGTAGAGTTTGAGGTAGAGAAATAGGTCTAAAGTTGTACAATTAACAGTTAAACACACATGGGCGTTTCTAATAGCGAGGGGATTAAAATACTGAACGACAATTACAGGAAGACGGGGGGAAACAATATTTGAGGCAACAGGTGATTCTAATTATCCTAACTAGAGGTGTGCAGGATCCGCCGCCCATTGAATGAGGGGCTACCCTAGTGGACGAAGCAGACAGGTTGCAGTGACATGTTTAATTAGCTACTGTGTTGTTGGGACATAGCTACCTACGTTATAAAAAAGAATAATTGAAAAGGTACAGCAAAGTACAATACACCATCTACAATTGTAGGCTAGTTGAATACAGATATTTCCATTCGATGCCATTTCAGCTTTCCCAATTACCTTAATTTCTTTGGACCTGAGACGCTCTAATAAGCATACTCCTTGTTAGTATTTGGGTTGAGAGTTTGAGACTCAGTATTGTACAGCAAGATACTTGATGTGTCATTGTTCAATGCCCTATAAATTCTACAGTGAATAAAGAGCCACCACTCTACAGGTGACACCTTGTGTCAATGATTTTAAGACATGTATTGGTTTCATTACAGCTGCCGGAATAAAGGTTCTGGGAATGCCATGGCTCTGACACTGACTCTACATCAGTGAATGAACACATTGATTGAAATCAAGCAATGAGTTGACAACATCTTCACTACCACAACTGCACTTAAAAATATATCATCAGTCTAGTTAGCGGATTGCATTTATTTGTTCTGGATCAGTTATTCATTTTTGTTTGTAATGATAAGAAACACAGTACTTACTATAGGCTATATTAAGACTTGAATGACGAACGTATAACTTTATAACAAAACTGTTGAACCAATTATGGCTTTACACACTGGGACTTTTCAATTCGCACGGTCACTGTACTGCTCACACGTTGGGGAGTTTGATCAGCTACAGGAAGTCACACATTACAAGTTTATTCACAAGGAGGAGTCGTCACGGCTGTCTGGTCTCCAAACTGTTTTGTCAGGAATATGCATGCAAAAATTTACGTTCTTGTTTGTGTTACGCCTCCTCCCAGTTGTTTTCGTCTTACACTCTTATTGTAAGTCATTGCTGGTCACAACACCTTTCACATTACAGGATTTAGACTCTGTGGAGCCAGCTTAAGAAGATAATTCTATATTAATGTGGCCCTTCGTTTTATCAGTCTCAAATCCAGACAACTGCACAGTCAGGGCAATTGGCATTGTACAGTTGCAACATCTAAAAGCAGGGTATTGTGGATGTGACCTTTTTGTTTTTTTAGCCCAGAACCCTCAAAATATCTGTGCACACCTCTGTCGCCGAGTTACCATTGGGTTTTCATTACAACATAATTCTCTGTGCCTTGTTTGCCTTGGTGATGTGGGGCCTTATTTGCATCCACTAGGCACTCCTTTGTCTCTCACTACACCAAATGTAAATACAGTCTTTTAGTTTCTCTCCTTTACGGCATTTCTTTTTTGTTTGACTTACAAAGTACCATATGTTCTCATATTTCCCACTTGTGTTCAATAATAAACATATAAAGACAAAAGCCACCATCTCATGGTTTGTTAAGTAATACCTAGGCTTGACAAAAGTCAACAGTTCTGTGTGCCATTGTTTTGGTAAAGAAGACACCTCCCAAACTGTAAATTTTCCCTGGGATGGTTCAATTGAGATATCTACACACGACAGCAGTGGATAAAGAAGTATGTGGTTTTCCATGTGTTTTAGCCGGCACAATTATGTCATCCAGGGGTCACAGAAGGTAGTTTGTGTCCAGGCTCAAAGGTCTGGGCATTCTCTTTTCATATGGTTTCGCTAGGCATCGCCTGTATAATCAATGCAAATTGAGTGAGACTGATATTGAACTGAATGGTACTTCCAAATCTTTAAGCATTATTGTGTCTTTAAAGTCCCAGGGTTTTTTCTTGCGGTAAACAATGAGTGTCAGTGGGAGGTAAAGAGATAGTTAGTTGCTAGACTGATGATATATTCTTAAGTGCAGTGGTGGTAGTGAAGATGTTGTCAACACTTTGCTTGGTTTCAATCAATGTGTCCAGTGTCCAGAGTCAGTGTCAGAGCCATGACATTCTCAAAACCTTTATTCCAGCAGCTGTAATGAAGCCAATAAATGTATTAAAATTATTGACACAAGGTGTCGCCTGTATCAAGGAGTGGTGGTTCTTTATTCACTGTAGAATTTATAGGGTATTGAACAATGACACGTCAAGTATCTTGCGGTAGAAAACTGAGTCTCAAACACTCAACCCAAATACTAACAAGGAGTATGCTTATTAGAGCATCTCAGGTCCAAATAAATTAACTATCTGTATTCAACTAACCTACAATTGTAGATGGTGTATTGTACTTTGCTGTACCTTTTCAATTATTCTTTTTTAGATTTAAGTGAAACAAAGAATGGTTTGTCTGATGCCACCCTACCTTAGAGCTTAAATGTTATTTGTCTGGTTGTTTTCGAGCCAAGGTAGGTGGCTGGGCTTTGAAACATTTATCTGGAATGTCCCAGAAAGGAGACTTAATGTGGCTCAGTTTCTCAATCCCCTCCTAATTGGGATCAAAGGTTGTGGCCACCCCGCGGTATAGTCACACATAACCCCCAAAACGTTCTCATAACACAACACAGCTCTGGCTTGAGAGGTATGTATGTACGCATGGAGAAGTTATTGCTACACTCTTAATGTCCATTGATGCACTCTGGCTATAAAGAAAACTGGCGCACACGTTTGGAAGCCTTAGGAGTGCACCTTTTTGGATATATGTACATTAAGTGGGATTTGTGAGGGGCTTGGGGTGTTTGTGAATTTTTTTAGGGTGTATTAGTAGCTGTATAACATAGTGTACTATTCGGTGGTACTTGGTATGTCTGAATGTGCCCAGTTATTTGATATTTTTATTTGAGAGTTTTCAGTTTTACTTTATCTATCACTCTCTATTGTTCAACAGCATTTGTTGTATTGGGATATGCGGTAGCTGTAAATACTGTACAAGGTAATCATCTACCATAACAATTTTTTTTGCTAGAGCTTACAAAAGGAAGTAAGTCACTTATTTCCCATTTGGCACATAACATAATGCTCAAAATATAGTTACAGCAGTGCCATTCATTCTGTAACTACCTGACTTGCTTATTTCTGTATAAAGTTCCTCTTGTTTCCCTCTAAAAGATGTCCACAGCAACTGAAAATGCAGGGGGACGAACCAAGGCAGGCACAAGCAAGTCAAAGGATTTTAAGAAGGTAAGCTATACATTTATGAAAACTTAATGGTGTTATGCTTCTATCAAAATAGGAACCGCAATTTGATATTGTTTTCGAGTAATGTTTATCTTGCCCCAAACTGTATGCTTTAAAGATACATTGATGTGCAATGTTATATAATGATGGCACTGGATATTGAAGGGGACAAAGAAGCCATAGATAAAGTGATTAGGAAGATCAGCCACACTGTTTACCAACACCAAAGCTACTCTGACTGGCTTAGTAGTCTTACCAGCTTTTCGCTTAGCAAAATAAAAAGTAATTAAAACATGTCTTCCATTAAGAGTCTAACATCTGTCACGCATGGCAAGATTACAAAGAGTTCCAGGAAAATGATTTGAGTGCTAAAGGACATTAAGGATTGTTATATGTACAGAATAAAAGAAAACTTATCAATTAGCTGCTCTATTTTATTCCGATTTTAAAATACTACACGTATAAACACAAGTTGATAGTTGACTCATTGTTTGTATGTTTCTCTTGTATCCTTCTCTATGGCTACAGCCCACTGCTGCTAACCTAAAAGGTGCCATCCAGCTGGGCATTGGCTATGCCGTGGGGAACCTTTCCTCCAAGCCTGACAGAGACGTTCTCATGCAAGACTTTTATGAGGTGGAGAGTGTCTTCCTGCCAAGGTACCCTGCACGTATTTGTGTACATGGTACAGTAGTGTGTTTTCCATATATAGCATTCCGTCTAAATGAGTGACTCACAAACCACTACAGTGAGTACGATCCATCAACACATAAAATCAAATAGATGACAAAAAACTCTAGCAGCTACAGTGCAGTTACAGAGACAAAACAGTGAACACCAGGCTAAAAAAGATAATCGCCGTTCAAATATGTCTAATCATAGACCATTGAAACATGCCGTTTTTATAATCCATATGATGAGACACTGTGAAATGCCAGTCGCAGCTGCAACCATTGTGTTATTGTCCCTCTAACATGACGTCTTTCTAACATGACCTTTTTGCTTTTCCAACAGTGAAGGGAGTAATTTGACTCCGGCTCATCACTTCCCAGACTTCCGCCTCAAAACCTACGCTCCTCTAGCCTTCCGATATTTCAGAGAGCTGTTTGGCATCAAAGCAGACGACTATCTGGTTAGTAGCACTCCCCTCATTGTATTTTCAAATTCCGTAATCTTTAGCAATTGTTAGTAAATGAAAAATATTACCAGTCAAAAAATACAAACTGAACTAGATGTGATTATCTATTGAAGTTGGAATCTATTCAGATTAAATGTATATTTTCTATTTCGACCACCATTGTCCTATTGTGATTCACTCCAAATTCTTTATTTTTTTTGTCTGGATTGCAGTACTCCATATGTAACGAGCCTTTGATTGAGCTGTCCAACCCAGGAGCCAGCAGTTCCTGGTTCTATCTCACCAGCGATGATGAGTTTATTATCAAAACAGTGCAGCACAAAGAAGCAGAGTTCCTGCAGAAGCTACTTCCTGGTTACTACATGGTGAGCTGAAAACCTCTCCCTTTACACAAATACAAGCTCTGTAAGATAACAAGCCTTGCATACACCTGCCTTTTCAAAGCACAGTACACCCAGGCAGATGGCTTAAACATGCTTTCATTTAAAGTTGAAGAAAATAACATATGTATTGAGAAGCAATGTGTGGTTTTGTTGCTGGAAGATTTACTGTCGCCCATTTATTTTTCTTATGTAACATTATAGAATCTGAATCAGAACCCCAGGACACTCTTGCCAAAGTTCTACGGCCTGTACTGCATCCAAAGTGCTGGAGTCAACATCCGGGTGGTGGTGATGAACAATGTGCTACCTCGAGCCATGAAGATGCATTACAAGTTCGACCTGAAGGGCTCCACTTACAAGCGGCGAGCCTCACGTAAGGAGCATGCTAAGGCCTCTCCCACCTTCAAAGATCTGGACTTCCAGGAGATGCTGGAGGGACTGTACTTCGATGCAGACACCTACAACGCCCTAATGAAGACACTCCGACGGGACTGCCGGGTGTGTTTACGGATCGTTTCCTTCTATTTCTTATATTTATAGTTTAACAAGACAGGATAGGCCCTGACACTTTGCCTTGTGTCCAGTGCCCATGGTGAGAAAATGTTTTTATTGCAAATAAGACACCAACGTAATGTTTTGATTAAACTCACCCTAAGCTGCACTCGATTGGTGTCCCCTTTTTATGGCATCATAGTTGTGTAACCATGACAGTCATGTTCTCTATCTATCCTCAGCGTCTTTGAGTGTTTTGAAAAGCGCTTTATAAATATAATGTATTATTATTATCTTTCTATCTACCTTCAAAGCCTCATATGGTACCATGTTGTTTTACTAATGGGAAATGACTGTGACCTCCTCATCCAGGATTACCTCACGAACAGAGCGCCTGACTACCTATCACATGGCTTAGGAAGTAGTCTGAAGCTCAAAAAACACTGTCAACCCCAGTACAGTGAGCATGCAGCCATGCCTTAGTTAAGTCCACAGTTAAAGTGTTAGGTAAAAGGCTGAATGTGAAAAGCTCTTTTGTTACTGAATTACATCAGCGTTTTGGTCAGCAGGACTGGGGTTTATGTGCTGGATGTTCGGTTTTCTAATCCACTTAAGAAGTTAAAGCAGCTGTTGGTAGTTTCTTACACAGGATGGTTTTTGCTGCCTCTGCAGTTTGTTTGCTGTAATTATTTTTCCCTAACCGTTGCAAAGAAGACATGCATTAATACACAGAAAGTTGTCCTTACTGGCTTTAAACATAGGCTCTCAAGCATGTGCAAAATGTTTAGGGGTGATAGGTATAATCAGCTATTTATTTTTTTCACTAGTTTGGTATAAAGAACTAGATGTCTACATGTTAAGTAGTTCAGTACAGCAGCTATGTGTTTGTAACTACCGGTATATGAATTGTGATTGCAATCATTACTTTATGTCCTAATCACCTCTTATTCAAGGTATTGGAGAGCTTCAAGATCATGGACTACAGTCTGCTGCTGGGAATCCATGTTCTGGACCATAAGTTGAGAGACAGAGGGGCGAAAGGGGACAGTAAGAAGCAGGGTCAGAAGGTGCTGTACTCCACCGCCCTGGAGTCTATTCAGGGCAACGTCAAGGCTCCCGAGCCTGTCGCGGACGATGATGACACGTAAGACAACTCGCATACTTAAACAAGATCACATCGATACCCAATCGTTCAGTCACTCAGCTGGACCTTCACTAATTCATTTATTAATAAACATATAAACATCCTTTCTAGAATGGGTGGAATTCCTGCAAGGCACAAAGACGAGAGGCTGCTCATCTTCTTAGGGATCATTGATATTCTGCAGTCCTACAGGTGCTAAGTATTTTCTGGGGAAATCAGGCTCTTGTTTATTAGCCATCAATGTATTACAATATTACTTTTTACAATTTCAAATGTTTTTCGGTTTAGATTCATCAAGAAGGTGGAGCACTCCTGGAAGGCCCTTGTTCATGATGGGGTATGTTTAGTGTGTGTGTGTGTGCGCGCGTGTGCGTGTGCGTGCGTGTGTGTGTGTTTCTTTCTGAGTATGCATCCCTGTATCAAATCATTAAGCTGACATCTCTGACTGATTATGTTTCAGGACACAGTATCGGTGCATAGACCAAGTTTTTATGCCGACAGATACCTCAAGTTCATGGGCTCTACTGTTTTTAAAAAAATACATCGTGAGTTTACACTAAACACATTAAAGGCCTGTTTCCAGGACATTCAAGCCTCTTGCCCAACTTGTAACATGTCGTAACTGTTGCAGAGTCCTTTTCTTAAGAGTTTTGTTTCCTGTTAATCTTCCTCTAACATTCAGATGCACACCCACTTTCTCTCACTGTCTATCCTGTTTTTTAAGATTTAAGAGGAGCATCTTCCAAGAGGAAAAGGAGCTCCATTCATGCGGCACGGTCAGCCTCTCAGGAGGTGTTGTCAACACAAAAAGAAGAGAGGAAAGACGACAAAAAAGCCCAAAGCATGGACAGCCTGGATGGACAATGTAAGAAGTACATTTAGGAAAGGCAACCTATGCGTTCCCTTTACATAAATTGCTGCTCCTAGTCCTATGTCTTGTTCCTTGGTTCCACATTGTATCTGTTTTCACAGTATTTTATAAGCAACCAGATCTTGTTCCGCGACCTACTGGTTCCAGCCATGTTGCTAGTGTTGACAACATCAAAAAAGACCTGGAGCCAACAACTGATAACAGGTAGCCTGCAAATAGAACAACGCAACCATTTCTTTATTTTTGTAGTTTCTTAGAGGGAAGTTAAGGTGGGTTTGTTTACATAATTCTCATCAGGAATGGGTCGCATACAGTAAAATAAGCTTTTATAAGATTGTTGGGAGAATAATTGCTTTGTTACAGGAACTGTCCCCTAATTTCTCCACAGTGACGACAGGCGTGCCTCCAGTGTGACGGTGGCACTTGATGACACCATGAACTGTGATCAAGGCAGTCCGGAATCAGTGCTGGATGTCTATTTGGTGAGGACAGTTACAGAAATTTAATTTCTGTTCACATGACTACTCTCCTTTTTTAGGGCTTTTCCCAATAACTTTCTATTTTATGTAAGTTATGTAGTTTACTGTATACACAGCTCTGTAGTAATGCTGTAGTAAAATGTTTTGTTATTGCGTCTCTGACAATTTACTTTTATTTTGTGTTCTAGTAAAGTGTGCCAAAGAAGACACCAGAAAGAAGCCTTTCACTTTTTAAATAATCAAAATACAACAAAAGCTTATATTATATGATACCAGCAGTGCACCCAAAGGTTTAGATTTACATTTAAGATGACATCTTTCAATCTAGATATGTATGTTGCCAGGATATTGTTTACCATTGACACAATCATTGTGTATTGAAAAAACACTATACACTAGTGTTCTCTCGCTACACTAACTTTCCACTTGCGGCTAAGGAAACAGTGATAAGCCTAGAGAAGGTTATGTGCATTGTTCAGAGTGTGGACTGCAATGATTGACTTTTACAATTATATTCTGTGTGTTAGGTGATTTTAAGATGCCACTGATATATAGGCATATTTCGGAGGTCCCTTAGAGAAATATGTCCCTAAAATCTATGATCTAATGCATTAGATAGCATTAGTTTTTGCCAATTTTTTTCTTTGGGTTGGTATATGTTTTATTTTAGGACAGGCAAATACTTTGTTCAGAGGTCTATATATTTCATGTGAATTGAATAAAAGAGTGAAACTACGTTTTATGCAATAATTGTTGATATATCAATAGACAACACATACCTTGTCAAGTTTTATTAATGTAATATATAAATTATATGTATATAGAATTTGCAAGCAATATCGAGCATAGGGAAGTGTGTAATAAAAAATATTTACATAACCGAGACTTGTCTTATTTTATATGGATTGCAATACTAATTTTTAATCACTAGAGGGTGCAACATTCGATCAACTTTATTCAGCTTTCTATCCATGACACGTGGATATATACCTTAGCCCGGAAAGAGGAGGATAAGAAACATGCAAATAAGAGAAAAACCCAGGCAAACAAAGAAAACATCTACATCAATTTGACAACAATGTACAGTATTTTTGAAAACCTGTTGCAAATTCAGACAACACATTACAGAAATACGCTGCAAATACTGAAAACAGATCACATTTTGGTAAATATATTTAGATTAGATTGTCACAGTGCATTCACGTTAACTCATGGTGTCTTTTTGTTAAGTATAGGACAATGGCTATCTATTCCCATGGTGTTCTAGTCAACTCTTTCAGATGAATTTGTGGAATTTCCCCATATACAACAACCTTTTTGGACATGGTATCTTTATTGGTAATTGCTGTGATTCTGGTATTTGGAGGCTTATCTATTTTTCTCTGTTGATTTGGCCATATGAAGTCTTGAGGATCTTCTCTCATGTCACTGGAGGAACCAGTTTAACGAGTCCTAATGGTAGGCCCACTCTGGGCGTGCGAATAAACTGAGAGAGTGTAGACTACGGTGGCCCTGCAATGCCAATGCATACACACAATTTTGACAACCAATGGTAGCATTTAGAAAACGCGCAGAATATTCAGACAACACGGCACATTACACAAAGTCGCTGCAAGCACAGCAAATACAACACATTACAGAAATTAGTAGCAGATCTAGGCACACAACAAAGGTCCTTTAGGTCTGTGTTTTAACCCAATATTTTAACCATTTAGAATATACAGTAGGTAATGCTTTATAATAACTTTCAGTAATGATCAGTTATTAGACAATCAATAAACGATTATCTCATTGTTATTAAATGTGTACAAATCATTTTTAAATTATTTCTCAAATAATAATGTTTGTTTGTTACTTTATTTTGGCATTAGTAAATTGTTAGTTGGAAACTGGACATTATCACCTGATTACACATCCGATAATTCTTCTGGGATCATTTCCATTGTGTTGTCTGTATTTGCAACGTGTTTCTCTTGTGTGGTGTGTTGGCATGTCGTTTCTGTCTTGTGTGTATTATATTCGCAGCAAGTCTCTGAAATGTGTTGTGTTGTCTGAATTTGCAGTGCATTCTAATGCAGCGCATGTGTTGTCAAAAGGGTATACGTGTGTTTTGTCAATTTGCATGTGCTTTCTGCAGTTGTAGTTCGTTGGCCTCTCTGGGCCACCCTATGACGCAGATAAGGGGTTCGTCAATAATTTGGATAGTACAGCCCTAAATAACACACATTTGCAAGTGACGTAGAATTGTTGTGCATTCATGAACACATATATTACTATTTATATCTTATACTTTTAGCTGTGCAGCTGGGCTATGTGGACTACTGTTTCTAAAAATATATGTTTATATGTTATATGTTTTCTAACATTTCATTACCCTGGGGATATTTAAAAAGTGAAGACACATCATAATTGATGACTCAAACTTTGCACCGGACCATCTTGTCGAAACTAAACGAGTCTCCGCATAATCACGTGATAAACGACGGTGGCATGCAGCTCGTCGGTGACACACCTGCCCAGCTTGTAAGACACGCCCATACCTGGGAGAACTAGGAAATCAAACGTTTACCCTGACAAAAAAACTGTCTTCGATTTTCTTATATTGATTACTACGTTGTTAGTGGATTAATCGACTCATTTTCTAAGTATTGGAAGTAACAAAACATACACATTTCAGGAAGCCCACTTGGTAAGTAGCCAACGTACGCCACCTTGTTGATCAGAACTTTTATAGGCGTATAACGTTGGACCGCCATAGCTAATTTCCTTATATGGGCAAACCAAAAAACAGTATGTTAGTTAGTTGAATGGCCAAATGGAAAGGCTACCTGTAGGCTATATCTTTAGATAAAGAAATATGTGATCAAGATGCATATAGCTTATGGAACAAATAACTTGTTTTCACAGTTTTCACTATTACTTAACTAAGCCAACTTTAACCCTAGCATGGCCTCTCGATGTGTTTCTTGCTGTTTCTCTTTTTAAAATCAGTATTCTGCTAAATCGTCCTGATTCTTCGTAGAGATCTTGACGAATCTAATTTCGGCTGGAATTCAGGAGAGAAAAATCTGCATTCTCTGATCGGTCTAGAAACTGGATAGGTTGCTGACGCCACAGGTGCCACACAACGTCTGGCTCGTTTGGCTGTCCAGAAATGATCAGATATTTCAGTATTATACAGCATGCTGTATTGCACGATTAGAGTTCACTGCCAATTTGTTCATTGTCGTGATTTACCTACATTTCCGCTACACATACTACACTGCAAAAAAAAAATCAAGTTAACAGTTTGCATGAGTATTTGAGTGACCACATGTTTGTCGGAACTGCAGTGCTTCAAAACTGAACTCAAAGACATTTGAAGTTATGTGCATAGACCGTCAATTATAATGGCAGCCAAAAATGCCAATTATTCTATATTATGGCAGCTCAAACAACACTGACGAACTATTCCTCTGGATTTCAATTAGAAACCTAGACCTCAAACATTCATAATACTTGATATGCATAGTACATAATAATAAATAAAAACATTCTAACAAGTAGAAAATATCCAATAACTTTCATTGGATGAGTTACTTGAACGAATTATACGTTGTGAACTTGTAAAAGAAAAATGTATCTTACCAATATTAACTACCATAGTGTTATCAAGTTAGAACTGTTGTATGTTCGACTATTTCTATTGAATTGGTTATTTGTGTCTTTTTATCTATGTTGATGCTGTAAAACAACGTTGGGTTTTAGAAATGCGCTATCTCAATCAAATGTATTATTATTATTATTTAGTACATATATTTATATCGATTTTTTTGTATTAGCAATAGCCCCTCAATCATTGTTTTTACAGTGAGAACATATTGAGGCAAGTCTGCCCAATTTGCAAGTTTTGACATGCAATTGATATTGTATGGATGCTTCGTATCTATTCAGTGCTCTAAAGAAACTGTAAGGTTGTTAGTGTGTGTATGTGTGGGGGGGTGTGGGGGGGGGGTTCTGGTTCTTTTTATTTGAGTGTTTTTGTTATATTAGGAAACACTGTGAGAGTGGTCTGCCATCTTGTTTAGGGTTTCATTCAACAACTCCAATGGAACTAAAATAGTTTAGTGACCTTTCATCTTAATGCCTTTTTGTTACCTAACTTGGTCTAAATAGAGGGTTGTCATTTATAGGGCTGATGTTTTTGGAGTGCTGAGGGGATTTATGTTGTCCTGCCCTCTGACAGTCAAATCTCCTGCTCTCATGACCTCGCAGTCCTTGGCGATAATCCAGACATGCAAGCTGCTGGAATATAATTCCTATCCGGTTTATGCATTGGTTTGCCAGTGCGCAGGATTTCAGATTATGCCTGCTATTTTCTTTACTCACTGGACAGGGCAGCATGGTGACAGTTGTGAAAACAAAAAGTCTATACCCAGCAGGTACAAGCTTGGCAGGGTACAAGGATGATGAGGATTTGGGTCCAGTGGAGGTATGCAAAATTAATGCAGTCTGGTTTATGTATTAATGGTCTAATGATTTAGCAAGGCTGGGAGGATTATAGTGGGATGGGCTGGACACACACATTATCTGTTGCAGTTGAGCTTCACGGTTATCCCAGTGGCTGCTGTGTATGTATGAATGTATGTTCAGAGATCTCCCTGAATTATGTAACAGTGTAGAATCGTCATCCCCTCTGGGCTTGCCCACTTGTCCAGCCGAACACGCCTGTGGTTTTCTTCTCCCCCCCACCCCCCACCCACCCCTCAATTAGAGAAACCAAATGGGCATCTGTTATACTCTGGGGGAAAGGACTAGGGCACACAAGTTTGCCGTAGTGGCTCGTGATTCAGGGCACAGCTGCAGTTGCTTTCATGTAGCGCACGATGGCAAGGACAAGGGAGATGCCCTTAGTTTTACATTGATGTTGGATGGTACGCACTGAGCTACAGTAGTGAAGTAGAGGGGGTGAGTGGAGTGTGATGCGTTGGTTCATGGACAACTAGTCCGTCTCAGGGGTGGTGAGGATGAAGTTTAAAAAGTTCATCACGATCATGCAAGCTGCCATGGGGATCGTTCCCCTCAACAAGCGGGAGCTCCTGCCGCCTGGTAGGAAACTGTGGAGACCTCCCGGGTGAGTTTGGTGTGTAGGTTTGAAATGCTGATGTGTTTGAAATGTGAGCAGGTTTACATATGCTTTTCCAGATCTGTGCTTGTGTGCGTCTGTTTATTAAGTGTGTGTCTGAAGTATGCATTAACTAGTGGTAGTTTTTTTTTTTCTAACAATGTTTGTAACTCACAAAACAACAAATCAAATTGTCTTCGTGTAAGAGGTGAACCATTGTTATATTACCCGTAAATGCATGAGTTTAAAAAAATTCTGAGAATCAATGTAGATGTTTCTCTACAGGAGATTTTTTTTTGTTTTATTGCTTTTGTGTTTTTATCCAACGATGCAACCCTGTTTGAATTCATTGCAAGTCATGATGTTGCCCGAAGTACAACGGTGGCAGATTTGGTTGTAGATTCCCGCAGTACTCTGCCAAGGAGAATGGCATTTTTCCCATAAATGACCCAGAGCAGCTAGGCCTGCTCAGTTAGAGTTCCTTAACAGATTACATCTTTTAAATTGTGAGGGCTTCCATTTAATCTGTAATTCAGATTTAAACGTCTTTCAGACTGCTTCTAGCAGGTGAATTTGTTGTTTATAAAGGGGTGGTATTTTAGAATATAATGTTATTCAGCATATTTTATGGATTTCTTTCCTCAGTTCTTTGCCAATTTCTACACAATAAAAACACAGGTGTCCATGAAACAGCATGCTAAAGATTATTGCTCTTCAAATTTAAAAATGCCTATCTTTTGTTTTGAAGTTTGAGATATTGGACCTGTATAAATTGTTGGTATCACAATAGAAGGTTATCTTGTTAAGAGAGAGCCTGAATGCTTCTCACTATCTAAGCCTGGGGACAGGGACTTTAAATGGAAAGGGTAAACGCTAAAACAAAATACTGAGCTGAGAATGTAGTCAAAGATCACAGTAAGGTTAATCACTTTATACTTGTCTATTCATTTTTTGCGTTTGCCTTGAGCTGCAGGGTGCATGTTTGGCTTTAGCCCGTAGAGATTAGTGTTGCACTATGTTTTAGCTTTGCACGACTTTGTCACTCAGCCCCTTTTAAAGCAGTGTGCTCAAATATTGTGTTGAGACCAGTGATGCAATTTGTTAATGCACGTCCTGCACGTTAGTTATTGAGGTTGTTTGCGGCCATGGGTGAAAATGGTGATCGTAAAAAGCCAATCAGATAATGCTTTGTGTTATGAGTACAGATATAGTGGACAATTAGGTTGGTGTTTCACACTTAAAGTCTATTATCATCCATCCTTCTCTCAGTTGTAATGTGAAATTAATTGTAAAATCTTGATAATCTTATAGCTTTTTCACATTGCATAAGCATGATTTATTTTTAGGTGGTTACCTTGTGGTAGGTTGTTAAGAAAACACTTGTCCTACACTTATCCACTTATGCTGGATGTGATAAGCAAAGTCCAGGACTTTCTAGGTGTATAATATACACAAGTGATTTGATTGACAAATTAATATTTTCAATCCCATAGGGACCAACCTCCCACAGAGCCGTCAAGCTTCAGGTCCAGTTGCTCCTGGGACAGATTCTGTACATATCACTGCCTTGGCCGACTTTCTGTACCTAGCTTCTCGGCTATTCTAAGGGTAAGCAAAAGCCTTTGTCGTTCACCTGATATTACAATGTGTCTACACTTGTCTGTCTGTGAGACGTACGGAGAATTTAATTTTGACATTGTTCTGACTTTATTTGTAAGAAGTACATATCTGTAATGTAACATAATTACAAATACACTGTTCACCAAAGTAAAAAGGAAGAGTTATGTTAATCAATGATAAAGGTGTTGGTACTAGAATATGTTTTAGAATTAACAGGTATACATGCATAAAATCTTTTAAGAAAACAGGTGGTTAATTTTAGCCTGGTGTGAGAATTAGTGGCCTGTATAACTTGGCTGAGTTTCTGAAAAGAAGTAGGCAATATTTTGGCTGTATTCTGGCTGTATTTCATTAAAATAGTTGCAAGCTTTTGACATGTCTGCATATCTAGTATCTTTGTACTTTTGCACTATTTAAATACTGGTAGCCCATTGACCTAACTAAACTTGCTTACCAGTGTTTGTGTAACTACAACGACGGACCTTCACACGGAAGGTCCATTGTTTGCTAAACTGTAGGCTATACAACATTTCAGGTCACTGAGACTACTTTACATCACAATGCGCTTAACAATGCTAAATAGTAAACTGCCGAATAGCTGTATTATGGATCCGTAGAATTAACCAATTACACAAGTGTAACTCCTGCAGTTTACGGTTATAATGCCTAGGGTTTACTGTGTGGTCCGCAGGCTTTGACCAATGGATTGAATGAAGGAAACGATGTCCTTTGAGTATAATACTCTCGTCACTAGCTGTTGTATGAACTTCTGATTATACTCATCATAATTATACATCGGAAACATTAATTACTTTGTTTTTATTAAGTGTAAACTAGGGTCAAATTGGCTGGATTTTCTGTCCTTGCTTTTTCGAATACGGATTATTAAACGATTGCACCATGGCTATGGACAATACCCCCTAATTTTAGTTGGTATATTCCAAGCATTCCACTTGATGGATTCTGGGCGCTAAACTTATTTTTTGTTAAAGTCTTCAACCCAGGGCAAAATGTTTTTGAAAATTAAAACGTTAAAATAAATAGTCATAGGCCTACGTAGATATGATTTACAACTTTTAAAATAAAACAAATTCATATTTTAGCTACTTGATTGTCCAGTTTTTACCTGCATAATGCCGATCAACGGACTATTCTCTCTCAGCAGATATGCAACGCAATATTTTCACGTAAGTAGACGAACTGAGGAAAAAACAAATTTTCATAATGTTTATCGGTAATAATAAAAAGAGGAAAGTAAAATTCGTTACCATTTTTTATTGACGTGCTGCGAAGCATGTATTCAGCCACAAAAGTTATCTCGGGACCTTCAGTTGTAGCCTGCCTGTTGCACCTGCTGCAACAATGTAACGTTAGCGAGTCGGGTCCTTGGATTGCAAGCCATTGCTACTACAGTTTAAATTGCCGAAATAGAGATTCACTGCAACAGTAACTGTAAATACATAAGCCTAGATATACTGAAGGTTAAGGCCAAGTTTTCAGTAGATGAACTCAGGTCAGGACGCAGTGTGGTTGTTACTGCATTTCGTACAAATGAAATACTTTGCAGCAAAGTATTATTATTTTATACATTCGAGATTTTACTCAGTCATATACAACGGAAACAAGTGGGAGGGTACGTTATTTTTTTTATAATTAGGCAGTTTATTTGACTTTAGGTCACTATTGAACGTGTAATGATGTATATATTTCTTGTCACAATCTTTTACTTTCTGTGAGTAGTGGGCATACAACCATAGTAACGTGACCGTGGGCTTTTTTATATGAACTCTTTAGTTTCTGTTTGGCCTCATAAAAAGCAATTGGACACTGAAGTCCGTTGGCTTGTAAAGGTTTGTGCTGTGATGGCTTTATTATACTTTACTGTTGTTTTCTATGATGATGGATACTGTACATACAAATAAATAATGAAAGGCTCTATTAGGTTTGTATTGAAGTATTTAATACCTATCTGAGCCCAATCCAACATCCATTTTTTGTTGCCCAATAAGATAATGCAACGTTATGTTGGGTCAGATAGCTGAGACACTTCAATCCGTCTGTTTTTAGAGTGAGTTTCCGCTGCACTTTATCTTGTTTTGTCTGAGTGAGCCAGGTTTTAGATTAAATCTTTGTCTAAGCCACATCCAGTGAGGATGGCCCTACAGGATTCTAGTCATATTAAAGGTTCTCTAGCTGTTCATTGGCATATGTCTTTGTGAGTTATTGCATAATACTCTCAGGGTGTCAGATTTAAAGCCAACAAGCTTGACATTAAAGATCCAGTAAAAGCAGCGTTGTAACTGTTAACATTGCAGAGACTGTTCAATTTTGATCATGGTTTGATTTTGAGACCAGAGGGTGCATGGTTTAGTGAAATTATAATTATGCTGAATTGACCATTTTTTCCAGGGTACGATTTGACTATGCTTGGAATGTCTTTATTCATGCCTATCGAAAATGTTCTGATCACTGACTTTGACGTACAATATTTTCTGAAACATTCAGTTTGTTGAAAGTCCAGTTTTTAAGAACATCAGTACCTGTCTTCACATTGTCCTTTT
The DNA here is from genome assembly GCA_036024795.1 of Galaxias rostratus. Lineage (NCBI taxonomy): Eukaryota > Metazoa > Chordata > Actinopteri > Galaxiiformes > Galaxiidae > Galaxias > Galaxias rostratus. The sequence continues at coordinate 6,622 of JAVQJS010070184.1, read as the reverse complement.
CTATTTTACTGATTGTTGCCGTGATTTCTGGAAGTCGTTTAATTTTCAGTTTGTTTCTTTATTGTGAGCATGCACACATTAGCTGCATGAATTAAAAAAAAATTCTGCTTATTACCTTGAAAACCGGTAGACTTATAAACTGAGTTTTAATAGCAGTAGTTCTCATAAGACTACTACTCCTGCACACAATTATATAGTCATGTATGGGCAGCACGATGGCTCTGTGGTTGGCACCTCAGAAGAAGGCAAGTGAAGAGATAAAAGATCATATTGGTCCTGGGTCCATACTGTCCTGGGTTCCATCCCCACCTGACCCAAGGGCCTTTCTGTGTGGAGTTTGTGTTCTCCCCGTGTTCGCATGGGTTTCCTCCGAGTACTCCGGTTTCCTCCCACAGTCCGAAAACACGCATCTTAATTGCGCATTTCAAGTTACCTGTAGGTATGAATGTGAGTGTGAGTTGTCTGTCCCTATGTGTCAGCCCTGTGATAGACTGGCAACCGGTTCAGGGTGTACCCTGGGCCTCGCCGTTTGGCGGCTGGGATAGGCTCCAGTCTCCCTGCGACCCTGCGAAGGATACGTGGTGTAACTGATGGATAGATGGATATTATCAAGTAAAGCATAATAGGCTAGACTGTTTATTTAGTATACCACTAGAGGGAAGCACAGACTTCTTTTTGACCAAACTACAGTTGGTAGCTAGTTCATTGAGTTTTTTTCTACATAGTTTGCATTTCTATGGGACAGAATATGACACACTGAACAAATTAGAATATTAGTTTTAATGTATAAAATGCATATATAGTAAGATTGAATATAGTGGGCCAACCTTTTTTTTTCTTATATCAAATTTGTCTTTCTTTTCATTGCTGACGTTTGATAATGTTTTCCCTGTCGCTACTATGTGGCAATATCCTCTCCTTCAAATCACAGAGTATCCACACCTGTAACATCTCAGGTTATTGATTCAAGAGAAATGTCTTTGTCATCAGCCTGTTGCCTTAGCGATCTTTAGACTGTCAAGGGCCCTTTAATCAGAGGCATATCATCAAACCCCATCTGTAATTCAGGCCGTCTGCTTTGTACCTCAGGCCTGGACTCTTAAAGTGGGTTACGGTCTGATTTGACTGCACTGTCTGCATCCCACAGTTATGTCACTGTTTTTGTAAGATTGCTAGACCACGTCTATGTCTATCAGCAGTACAGGGATTTTACTTTCCCTGTAAAGTAGCTCACAAAACTAATCAAACGTGAAGCTTTTGACCATATGTAACATGCCTGCTCGCGACCTGCATTTTTTGTCTGTGTGCATAATCTCTGCCTCAACATACAAGAGTAGGTCAGTTGATCACGTGAAACTACACCCTAAACATCTGTATATCTAGCCTGTTGCAGTATGGGTGTTAGTATGTGTGTGTGTGTGTGTGTGTGTGTGTGTGTGTGTGTGAGAGAGAGAGAGAGAGAGAGAGACACACACACCATATGCACTTGGTGAACAAGGGCAAAGTGTATTTAATCTTTCCCGTGCGTGTTCCACTGTGCAGGAGTGTGTGTGTTTACACTGTCGGTAGGATTTGCGCTGAATGTAGGCCAGCAGAATCCGTCCTACGTCAAATCCAGGCTGCAGGCACGGTGGCAGGCAGGCAGGCAGGCAGGCAGACAGACAGATGCAGGGTGCTGCTGGTGTGTAGTACTGATGCTGCCACTGATGCTGCCGGGTCGGTAATGGAGAGGAGCTGTGGCGCAGCGCACCCCGATTGAGCGCAACCGGAGGTAGAGAGACAGACAGCGCAGGACCATGAAGACCGTAATGCACCTGCACAGAAAATGGGCCCACACATACAAGGCCATCCGCATCCTCCAGGGGCTCGTGAGTGAATCCCTCTTGGCTCAGGCTAGACAGGACCACCCCAAGGTTGAGGAGATGATACAGACCGCCGGGTTTAGTGAGTCGGGGCTCAAGTTCTTTTTGTGATAGATTGTTAGGTGGAACGTATATTTTTGAGTTGGCTTGAGACAGCTGAGAAGGTTTAGAACAGTTGGGAACCATTTATTCCCACTGAAAGAAGGTGGAAGGTGGAGAAGCCTAAGTCTGTTTTGAGCTGCCTGAAGATGTAATGGTGTATGAATAGAAGTTAACCATTTAGTTTTTACATGGTGATGTAAAGAGCTTGTTGTTAGCTGTTTAGTTGCTGTTCAAGAGTATGTAACGTGTGGTGAAATTCTTCTGTGGTTACTCTTGATATTAAACTGTTGTATTGACCTTGTAGCACATAATTCTTTTAAATATTGTGGTCGAACCAAACCAACTATTTGTATTATAGTTTAAAGAGGCTTCTTTAGCTTCAGTTACATAACCTTTAAATAAACCTGCTTATGAAATACAAAACAACCATTCTTTTGAGTAATGCATGTTGTTTTTCTTCCCACCAGAACCCAGTCATGGAGGAGACCGTGTGGGAGCAGTACACAGTGACGGTGCAGAGGGTGAGTCCATCCCCCCTCCCTGCACACACCACTCTGGATTACCTGACCCGCTGTAGCTCCACTCGTTAGGCTAGAGGATTCTACTGAAAAACAAAATTAAACTGCATCTGGCTCTTCAAACCTTTGTTTGGAAATTGTATACCTCTGGGTTCTGATCCAATATCCATACAATGCGTTGGGAATGCGCTGTGATGGGATACAAATTCACCCGAGAACACACGCTTTAACCTTTAACCGTTGAGAGTTTTGACAACCACTTGCACATTAGAAGTTTCAAGAAACTGCTACAGGGGCAGCTGAGATCATATGACTCACATTCAGTATAGATTTTATATTAGTGAAGCCTGAGGCAGCTTTCTGAAGCAGTTTTGAACCACTGGTATATTGCAACTGACCTGTCAACCGGCAGCGGCCATCATCCATTACTCTATCTCCCCTGCCTTGGTTTCGCTGCACTTTGTCTGTTTTCAGGACTTATCTCCCTTGTTCTTTCCTCTTGACATTTCTCCTTCATCCTAGCAGATTCCTCCATACCCACTGGATTTCATGACTAAGTCTGTATCATCCTCTCTTAGGATTATCCTTGATCGGTTCACTCTACGCCTGTTGTCTTTCTCTTTATGTATTCCCGTGAGTTCCCTCTCTCTTTTGAATCTGTTTTGCATCGGCAACCCCCCCTCTCTCTCTATCTCTCTCGCACGCTTTATTTTGTTCTCTCTCTGTCCATGCATCCCTTTCTCCCTGTGGCCATCTGGACAGATAGTGGATTGGTGAACTGATTTCATTACAGATGGGAGAGAATGGGGGAAGGAAAGGGAGGGTTGTGCAAAAACCTCATCCAATCTGTGCTTTAATCTGCTCTGGGCTATGCAGGGACAGGTATATTTCAAGGCTGAACTGCAGAAAAGGACTAATGAGATCCAATAATGCAATCTTTATAAGTCTACAGTCTCCTAAATTCCTGAAAAAGATGAAGCCAAGATGTTCTCAAGGTTTTCAAACTCACTGTTGTGGCCAGCAACTATAACATACGCAGTAAAATTGCAGTCAATCGCTTATCCAAGTAACACTGCTGTGTCTATTTTCCCCCTTCAAAGGACCCAAAGATGGGGTTTGGCATCGCAGTGTCAGGGGGGCGGGATAACCCCAACGAGGACAGCGGAGAGACGTCTATCGTTGTCTCTGACGTGCTACAGGGAGGACCGGCTGATGGCCTGCTATTGTACGTAATAGCTGTCCATAAGACTTTACAGCACACCGCGACTGTGTAGAGACTCGTGTTTATTGAATAGTTTGTATTGTCTGGGGTTATATTGTTTCTGTCTAATGGTGTCTCTGTCTGACTGCATGTTGCAGTGAGTGTGACCGGGTCATCCAGGTGAATGCCATTCCCATGGAGGGTGTGGTGCACTCTTTTGCCGTGCAGACACTCCGGAAGTGTGGCAAAGTAGCCAAAATAGTAAGTCAATCCCATGACAATGATGTTAGCGTGATTTTCCTTGACCCAAGGGCCTCTTTGTGTGGAGATTGCATGATCTCCCCGTGTTTGCGTGGGTTTCTTCCGTGTACTCCGGTTTCCCCCACATTCCAAAAACATGCAAGTTGATTGGTGACTCTAAATTGTACGTTGGTGTGAATGCGTGTGAGTTGTTGAATTGTCCCTGTGTTAGCCCTTCGATGGACCTGTCCAGGGTGTACCCTGCCTCTCGCCCAATGTCGGCTGGGATAGGGTCCTGTGAATTGTTTCCGATTAACAAAGAAACTCTTTGTCTTTTGACAGACTGTCAAGAGACCAAGGAAAGTTCCCATCAGCCAGCTTACCCGCGCCCCCTCCCCCGACGACCGGGTTTTCAACAACGACTACAACGACGACTACGACTACGACCAGGACCGGCGAAGCGTCTACAGCGGCCGCAGCGCCCCCGGTGGTGGCCGGGAGCACAGCCTGGAGAGGGAGCGGGGTGCCGGCTACATGGACTATAGCCGCGACTACGGTCGGGAAGACCGAGGCAGGAGCATGGAGAGGAGCCCAGACCGGCAGTATAGACGGGACGGCAGCAGGGGACGGACTCTGGACCGCGAGCGCAGCCCCGACCGGCGCTACAAGAGCGACCGCACCCTGGACCGAGACCACAGCCCCGACCGGCGCTACCGCAGCGAGCGCACCCTGGACCGCGACCTGAGCCCTGAACGGCGCTATCGCAGCGACCACACGCTGGACCGCAGCGGCCTGGGCCCGGCCCGCGGCCACTCCAGAGACCCCAGCTTTGAGAGGGGCCGGGAGCGAGATCCCAGAGACCACAGGGAGCACCGCAGGGAGGAGCCCGTGAGGAGGTCCAGCAGCAGAGACCGTCTGGAGCGCTCGCCCTCGCCCCTGCCCGTCCCCGTGCCTCGCCCCCCCCGGGACCAAGAGGAACCCCTGGAGAAACCGCTCAACGTGCTGCTGCTGAAGAACAGGCCCAACGAAGGTAGGTGTCAACAACAACACTTTTGTGACTGGCTGCAGGCTATAGCTTGCCAGATATTGCTATGTCAAATAGTATGGAATATTTAGTCACTAAACATTCTTCGACTGATCATTGTAATTGCCATTCCACCATTTATGGCATTATCATATTGCAATGGCAAACTAATCAGGACAAAATTTGTTTTAGAACCAGACAGTTTGAAAAATTATGTCAATTATTTAGTCTGTTCTAATTTCCCTTCCCACTATAAAATTAGATTATTTTGCATACATGGCCAATAGTTCTTTAACCATATATCTGTCAAAATATAAATGAGGGATGGATAGAAAAGAATGGAAAAGCAAAAATAAATGTATTATATCCTTACATGTAACCCCTAAGATCTTTATAAGAAATAGTAGTTTAATAGACATTGTTCCATATTATAGAGAACTGAGTATGACACCCTATATTGGCAGATTTTCCCTGCATAACTTTGTTGCGATCTTTGCGCTGTTTTAGAGTATGGCCTTCGTCTTGGCAGCCAGCTTTTCATCAAGGAGATGACCAGCACAGGCCTGGCCAACAGAGATGGCAACCTACAGGAGGGGGACATCATACTCAAGGTACAGAGGAGTCTATCCTCACGTGTATTTGCAAGGCTGTTAAAAGCCATAGTCTCACTTGTAAGTGCTGCTAATGCAACTTTAGCCCTCAGATTTTCTAATGATCGATTCATTCCCGTGTACTGGCGTCCGTTCCTGTCTCTGTCTAATGTAACTGTCACCATCCCTCGCCAAGATCAATGGTACAGTGACAGAGAATCTGTCGCTGAGTGACGCGGGGAAGCTGATTGAGAAGTCGCGGGGGAGGCTTCAGTTGGTGGTGCAGAGGGACAGACGACAGGTGCTGATCCGAATCCCTCCGCTGGCAGACAGCGACTCCGAAATTGATGGTGAGAGACCCTCCAAACTCACAGGCAGCAGCTCCTTTCCCACTTGAAATGGAGACTCTACCATGATGCCGTTAAACCCTGTTGTATCTAAGTAGTGGTGTATCTTTGTGTCATGCTGTGTTCTTCTGCAGGTCTATGTTCCATATTTGTTTTGTCTGTTCTGGTGATCCTTTTACCCCAAACCATGTTTTCCCCTTCGTTGGTAAAAATAAAAGTTGTTTATTTGAATCACCTTCCTCAGTTTTTCTATAATGTACTCTATAATCTCAAGGCCTCGCTCTGAAAGATATACTTTGAGTAATCACAATTACAAATTTTCAGTTTGCCAGACAAAAGTGATCTGATTACAGTTTTAACTTTTAGAAAAACACCATTGCATATTGAGGTCCATCTCTAAAGAAAAGCAGTGAATACAAACTTGCATCAGGCTACACTGAACAGAATGCGTTCTCTACCTCCATAGCAACCTGCCCCTCGTTTTTGAACGTTTTAAATGTCACATGACCACAATGCAAGCCATGATTGGCTGTGACAGGACTGAACGGTAGGGAGGACTGTTGTTCTGACCCAAACTTCGGCAGGGGGCCTTGTCACACGGACCTGCAACTTCTGACCTACTTTATCAGCGTGTGTGTGTGTGTGTGTGTGTGTGTGTGTGTGTGTGTGTGTGTGTGTGTGTGTGTGTGTGTGTGTGTGTGTGTGTGTGTGTGTGTCTGTGTGTAATGTGTGTGTGTG
>JAVQJS010070164.1:0-18003 GCA_036024795.1 Galaxias rostratus | reverse complement strand
TATTGCAGTATTACCATCCATCCATCCATCCATTATCAGAACCGCTTATCCTATGCAGGGTCACGGGGGGGCTGGAACCTATCCCAGTCGACTTCGGGCGAGAGGCGGGGTACACCCTGTACAGATCACCAGTCCATCGCAGGGCTTACACATAGACGTACAACAACTCACACACACACACACACACATTCCCACCTATGGCCAATTTAGTCACCAATGAACCCACATGTTTTCGGAGGGTGGGAGGAAACCGGAGTACCCGGAGGAAACCCACGCTGACATGGGGAGAACACGCACACTCCACACAGAAAGGCCCTCAGGTGGGAATCGAACCCAGGACCTTCTTACTGTGAGGCAACAGGGCTAACCACTGCGCCACCATGCTGCCTTAATAATAAAACAATCATAATATAATAATTTGATATCATATATATATATATATATATATATATATATATATTTGCAGTGCAGAAACTTCAGACAGAAAATGTGGCAGTTTTGCAAAACATCCTGCTCTTCATCATGGGCGGTGCCCTGCAATTAGTTTTTGGGGAAATCTGGCAATTTATTTTTGGTTAGATTTCTTCAGCGCTGCCTTTTTAATTTGCCTCGTGCATGCTTGGATCCTGAACTACAGAGGAGGAGACTTGGTATCTCCTTGGACCTTCGGATGCAAACCCAGCGACAACTCATCAAAGTCGCACGCACGCCACCCGTTGCTTAGCGATGAACAAGAAACGTGACGAAATACAGCCACGCAACATTAAGAGGTAAGAAAAGAGAGGGCGTGTCTGCTTCATTTAATTTGAGCTAAACCCACTGTGAACTCTTTTAGGGAAAACATCCATACGATTGCCATTCTTGTGTCCATTTTGAAATAGCACTGGATGTGTTTCCATACAGCGACAAAGGACAAAAGAAGGACAATCTCAAGGTTTCCGTCCACATTTAACTGACAATAAATTGCTAACATTAAGTTTTAACACAAAAATGGTACATCAAAGTTTTTTTTCTAGAACACTTTGTTTGTTTGTACTCTCTTATAATAAAAGTAGAACGTCTCTAGAGTTTGCCAGACCCACCCATGGTTACCCGAGAACGGTGGCTGGGAACAAACCTCTGACCTAACAGTTTGTAAACTATCCCGACCGCGCGTGTGCAGCTCAGCAACTTCTGGCCAAACATTGGTATTTCAAAGACAAAACCCAGGGGGGGAAAGGACTTCAAAGACCAAAGGTTTTAAGAAAATACCTCCAAACAATAATTGTGATTTACTTCCCATTAAACATCATACAATTTAGGATTATGAGAACGTAATTCTTAGCGTGCAATATAATAACAATAATAATAATAATGCATTTTATTTAGTTTTAAGCGCTTTATCATGCCATTCTAAGCGCGAATTAGATCAGCAAACACTGAACAATGCACCAACAGCTATCAGACACTACACCCTGTCTGAGTGATACCACGGCAGCCAAACATATATAATAAATATATATATATATATATAAATATATATATATATATAAATATAAGCTAAATATAACTTAGTAGACAATGGTGTAAGGATGAAGGATAATAACTGTATTCAAGCACAACCCCAACCTCCCTCGTTCTTCCGTTCTTACATCAGGCTCACAGGGTGACTTATGAGATACGGGGCTCCCAGAGGCATTGCTGCATGAAATATGTGTCCCATTACTGCACGTTTAAAATGTGTCTCTAGGACTTGGTGGGACTCCTCCAGAGGAAAACCACACACTCCGTGCACACATTCATTTCTGTACCATAACATGTCAAATATAAAACTGATCAATGAAGTTGTCTGTTTCGGAAATTATGTATGTGATAGAAAATCCTTTTAGGGGGGAGACAGCTCCCTTTGTTGACACAGTGGGAGCCTGAAATGGCGACGATCCCTGTCATTGACGGATTCTTCCCACATCACTGTGCTGCGAGCCTTTCTTCCTCCCGACACTCTCGATCATTCAAAAACATCTGGAACAACTATGGCAAGCATAAACAAGAGGGGGGAAGAGAATGTTATCACAGAATGCAAGTGGAAATAGGGATCCGTTCTCCGGAGGGGCTCGGCCCATCTCGCACAGTGCATGGTAAGTGACGTCGGAAGGAGGCGTCCCCGCGGTGCTGCCCGGGAGGTTCTGACCCCGCGGGCTAGGCACCGCTGGGTTTGTAGATTACGTATAAGCTGCCTTCAGACCGAGATGCCCTCCTCTTCAATGGCTTAACAGCCGGTAAACCATATGAGCCACACAAACGTGGAATAAGAGTTATTTCCAAGGAGTCCCGAGGCTAAGAGGAAGCGATTCCTTTAGACGTGTTTTTTTTTTACAATGATGAATGGGAGCATATTGTGTTTTTACTATCATTGGTAGGGGGCTGTTGTTGGAATAGCCAAATTAAAAACATCCATGTCTCAATCACAGTATGTCACAGACAGTGTTAGAAAAGCTTTGCAGATCACTTTATTGTACTAATAATAACAATTCATTTATTTCATTTGCAGTGCTTTTCTAGAACTCAAGGCGCTTCACACAATTCGGTCGCCAATTAATCCCACAGAAAAAAACAGCAAAAAGGACTGACAGCTATCAAACACAACACTCAGTGTGAGTGATACCACGGCAACCAATTTGCGCCGCACTTGAGCTTTCCCAACACATATTACGTCTGGCTCTCCACACGTAGAGTCACACAGACCGACTCCAGGTGAACTGTCAGGGACTGGTTGGAGAGAATGTGGCATGTTTCTTGACGGTGGCAGGAAACTGTTGTGGGGGTTGGAAGAAATGATTCATTCTGTGCTATTTTAAGCAGATGTTGAGCAACCAAGGGCCATCGTAAGGAAAATAATGTTGCTTACACAGGTTCTTACTAGTAAAAAAAACATAATCATTTAACGTTAATGTAGAATTCGCTGCTGCTTTCTGAGGTTGTTCCACACACACTGCAACATCATGGGCTGTCCTCCGTCTTTTCTGTTTTCTCCCTGAAACATCGGCACGTGTTTGTTCCCAACCTGTAAAATCGAAGGTCCTCACTGTAACGCAACTCCAAGATGTCCTAACAACGAACGCAGCGCCACGACAAGGGCTTGTCTGCTCCGGCAAGCTGAACGATCCCTGTCACGTGCTGCAAGATGGATCGGTGAGACAGAGGCAGGGCCAGTCACGTCCTGACACGCCTAATGAGACAGTTGCTACTCCAGACAGGTGGCACACGTGTGCGAAGTGAACGAGGCTCGTTGTTATTATCGCCGGTGTCCTCTAGTTTGAAGGCACAAAGCTGAAGCCATGGTCTTCTGCTTACGGCCGTGCTGCCTACAATTTAAGGACCGAGCTATCCACCCGACCTTTCCAAGAAAAAGTCATTATTCATGCATTCCTCCCATGGGATTCGTGAGGACGTTCAATTCAAACCATTAGTCGGCACCGTTCTAAGAAACACATATCTGGTGTCCTCAGTTGTTTTCCTCTTGTGAGACAGAAGAATTTATAGGTGTTTGACTTGTTGAAGTGGACAAACATTATGAAACATTCACAAAGCAGTAAAAGCCAGCTATCTCAGTTCACTATAAATTCTCACTCGTAATTTTTTTTTTTTAACACACTACACTGATTTAAACACAAGCATAAATCCATGTAGCAGGCAAGATACGGTATTTTCAGCGGTGACCGGAATCGCTTTGAACCTTGAAAGACGAGTCATGATTTGCTATGGAACTAAGAAAATGTCACGAAAGCCATAAAGACACGTCCTTCACGGCCGTTGCACCAAAGGTGGCGAGGTGAGGTGACAGCTCAGACTAATCATCCGTTCGGCTTTCACAGGGCGGACAATGTGGGCTAAACACAAACACGTGCGCCCCTGGCATTTCCTTTGATGGCGGGTTTCGATTTTTGGAGGAGCGCCGTTTAGAATCGGCAACCTGGGGCTGTAATCACCTGCAGATGTCCTCCTGACACCGTATCACCCATGCCAACTTTCGCCTATCTGCTGACTCTTTGACAGCTTAAAAAAAAAAGAAAGTGTGTGTGTGTGTGTGTTTGTGAAGGGGTGGTACGGATACTGTATTAGAGGCCTGTTGTCTATATGTGATGAAGAGCAGGGCCAGATGTGCTTTGCGTTCGGGCCCCAGGTAGGTCTTCCAGAGCCGGGTCGTGAACCCACGGAGCATCTGTTCTCCGCCTCCCGCCCCGGCTCCTCTGGCTTGGCAGAGCCAACAGCTGCTCTGGCTCAGCCGTCAACACACCCGGGCCTCTATCCACCACGTCTCGTAGCCAGCTACCTTCCGATCTCACAGACGAGCTCGCTGTCAGCTACCATTTTGCCAGACGACTTTCACATCATTACTCACACTGGTAAATATGTGAAGTGAACTATTCCCTCCCCTCCTGTCTTTGACTCATAAATAATGCAGCGTTGTGGGCTGTCAGTCTGAAGCAGATACAGTAATGACCGTTGTTGTGTTGTTGCGCGTGATGCTAGTCTGCTTATCACGCCATGTTTGCAATTCAAGTTTGTCGGGTTTGAGTATAAAAACGCTCATCCTATGATCAATATGCCTATGACTTTGGAATGACCGCCCCCCCCCCGCCCCACACCACCACCCCCCTCACAGTGTCAGTGTGATTTAGCTCGTTTTGATGAATTACAGTGTGTCCCCGTGTCCTTTGATAGGGCATGAATGGAAACACTGGAGAGCCTTGAGGGGACTGTTCCAAACCTCAGGCCTTATCCCAGCGTTGATGCTAACGCTATCGGTCTGCCTTTATCCCAGCGTTAATGCTAACGCTATCAGTCTGCCTTAATCCCAGTGTTGATGCTAACGCTATCGGTCTGGCTCATCAGCCTGGCGGGGGCGGACATCCGAACAATGACAGCGCTGCCGTCTCTGACCTCAAACGGTCTGTGTCCTCGTGGGAAGGGGAGCCTCTGCCTCGGACAGCCGCTCTAGCACACGTCATGGTTTGGAGGCGGAGCCATGCGTTTCGCCTCATTGCCGTGACACCAGCCGTGTTCCGAAACGTAACCACGCCGACCGCGTCGACGGGCAGTTGACCGAACGCCCCTCTACAATACGGGACGATTCGTTCTACAAACTCTTTGTTTAACTTGATGATAACTCCTTGTTTGTTCAACCTTATGGAGAATAGCTTGTAAAAAAAAAAGTGTTGTTTTTCCCTTCACTGAGTCTTGTTCTGTTGTTGTTCTTGGACAACTAGGGCATGTCACTTCTGACCACCTCCTCTGCCCCACTCGCATGCAAAAGGAGATCGGGCAGAGTAGAGACGATTAAATTAGACCCTGCCTTTTGCGTTGGAGAGGCTTGCTTTCCAGAAGGAGGGGGTGGGGGGGGTTGTTGAGAATCAGATGGGGTAGATTAGCGGTACAGAAGCTGACTGCGGTCGGGTAAGAATGTGCCTCTGATGATAATAAGTCTAACAGGGCGTCCCCCCCCCCCCTCGCACCCACTCCATCACCCAGCTCCTCCCGTGATCTTACAGGAGGAGTATTGACGGAGGCGTCGAGGTACCCAGGGGATTGTGTGCCTCGAGAGGCACGCTGTCTCTCCCGATCAGGTCACACATATTTCCGTCCAACCCGGTTGCATGGGGGAGACAGCCAGCCAGCCGGGGAGACGGCTTTGCTCGGCGCCGCCAGACTCAGGCATCAAGGGGTCGTCAACGCGAAGGAGTTGTTTACACGTTCGAGAGCCTCTGATCTGATGGCGGACCGTCGAAAATGAAGGTGCACAACACGACACTCTCCGGTGTGAATTTGATCTGATTTTTTTTTTGGTTTGTTTTTTTACAGCTTTTCTTTTCTTCCGCCCAGCCTCCTTCTGCAGAACTCGGTGAAACAAACATCTATTGACCTGAAAACTTTCTCTTTCACCTTCTCACATATCCCGAAGAACAACACATCAGTCGACGAACCACAAAATCACACAGCTGACATTACATCTTCCAAGCCGTTGGATACAAACGTGATTTAAATGTAAGAACCGGCTAAATGCTCCGTCTTAGACTTTCAGGCACCGTATAATTGAACGTTAAGTCTCAATTGAATGTCTTAAGGTTTCTCAGTGGTGTTCAGTAGCATGGGGAAACTACTAAAAAATGTTTACTGGGAAACGGATACGTCCATCATCCGGACAAGGAATGCATCTCCACGCCCTTCCGTGTCCCGCACATGCAGTTCTTTATCGCGGCCGTTCCTTAACCTTTGTTGTCATGCCGATGTTTACAGTCCCGCGCCCACAAAGGCACCACAGGTATGGCGCCAAAACAGCAGGAGCGTGCAATTCCTGTAATTGCCAAACCGACTGGAAGAGGAAACATATTCATACATAAAATACGAATTACGACGCCATAAAGATTAGGCAACAGCATGAGCAATTTAAAGAGCCGTTGTAACGGATGCATCAGCGCAACAACGCACGGTACGCAACATCCATCTTACGCAACCGGACCGGGCTGAACGACAGAAGAAAGGACGAGGGATCCCGTGCAGGTGAGGGTGAAGCAGGATTTTACGGCATGCTGGAATCTCCAAAGTTTTTTTTTTGGTTGAGTGAGAGGAATGTGGTAAATGCACGGATTGAAATCTGCCCTCGCTAAAGAGTGACATGTCTGGACAGCGTTTGGAGGAAGCGTACGTCGGGGCCTAAACACAGTCGCTAACGTTGACATTTCACACCGCTTTTGCTTCAGGGATGCCACGAGATAGCCTCGTATAACTGACTCAAACTGTATTTATTCTCAGAAACGGTGGAGAAATCCGAACCCCACTGGGTGATGGACACGGGCGTTCATTAGCTCCAAAAACCAAAACCCCATCTGTTTCTTGACTCAAGACCCAGTCAACAAAAATTGCTATCTTTCCAAGAGACAAGCATCCCTACTAACAATTTTCCCTGACACAAAATTACACCGGAGGCGAAGACTTAAAAAAGTTTTAATTTGCTGTGATATAGTGGCTGGCATCCGACGCCGCACAGCCAGAGTGCTGATCGGCGGCGTTGCGAGTTGATCCTGAGGGATCCACGGGGATCACCATGCAGTGGGCGGTGCCCCCCGACCGGTTAGTCCCCTGCCATATCCTCGACGTCCTCGACAGGCTTCCTCACCCCCAGGTACACAGCCTGGGACACCAGCAGCCAATGATGTTCCTATACAAAAGACACTGATGTAGGCATGCATACACACACGCACACACACACACGCACACACACACACACACTCACATTCCCATATATAGACACTGATGTAGGCATACATACACACACACACACATACACACATACAGGACGTTCTCACAATGAGTTGAAGTACGAACACAATGTGTGACCTTGGTCTCTTCGTTATCTCGTTACCACCGGGCTTCCCCAACAGGTTCCTATTACGCCTCAGCAGCTTCAAAATGTCCAAACAGACGTCTCCTCCAATGTCACACGAGATGCCCCAGTTACATCCAAACGGCCATCGACGAAACAGTGTCGGGGGAAAATTAAGAGAGCGCCTTTCTTCCTCGCAACGTCATTATTATTTGTTTATTCTTGAGGGCGCAATTATGTAGTGTCTCCTTGCTTATCTTTTCCACCGGCGCACGCATAACGCTGTGTGTCCGTCCTTTGAAAAAGGGGCCGGAGTTGCGTGGGGAAAAAAAGAGGTTGTTGTGCTACGTTTAACAGTCGTTCCTAAGCTTGTATTTTGCTCCACAAACGCCATCACCCCTCATCACGGCCACAGAGCTCAGACCCGGGGATTTCTGCTCCCGCTTGCTTAATCAGAATGAATTGGCTTCAGCATCACTGAACCGACTGCCAAGATGTGAACCCCCGGCCACAGTAGCCAGACAAGCTCCCAGGGGGAGGGGGTGGGGGTGAAGGGGGGGGCAGGCAATGAGTGACAGTCACTGCGTACACCTTGTAACTCTGCACCTTTAAAAGTAGCACAGAGCACCTCGCTCCTGCAAATCGCTGCACTCTCCGAAGGATGACGCAGTGATGTAGGTTGGCAGGGCTTTGTGTTGCTTTAGTGAGGCTTAATGCGTGGTATGCATGCGTCAGCATCGGTAGCCGCCTATGCACCCCCCCACCCCTACGCCACCCACCCCCATGTCCCCAGTCACTCAGGGAGTGAACAAGCCATGTGTCAGGGGAGGGCCAGCGATGCGCTGTAATCCATTTTGTTTCGCTCCCTTTCCTTTGGTTGCTCTTCCTTTTTTTTTATGCACCGAGAGCTGTTCCATTCGACGTGTCTTGGTATCCATCGGGAGGGAAACCGAGTTAAGGACTCGGGGACCGGAGACGGGGGTGCTGTTTCCTGTTTCCGATAGGTGTGTTTTATTGCTCCGCCTGGGCCGAGTCTGTAAAATGAATAATCGACACGATTTGAGCAGGATCCCCTTACTTGACCTGTATTATGTTTTCGCCGGCCCGTGCGAGGGTGTCTTTCATCGTGGTATTCCCACGGCACGCTCAAATCGGATGCAGTCGGTCGCAGCATTTTGGGGAAATAGCTGGCCATAAATAATGATCACGACCTGGTTAGCCAGATTGGCCCTTCAGCGGGAGCTGCATCAGTCGAAGCACGCCCCCCCTCCCCCCGGCGCCATACTCTCTCTAACAGATCTCTTTCCTCGTTCCTTTCCCTTTCCAGAGCTGACGTTCTCCTGGATCTTCAACGAGTACCCGTTCTTCGTCCAGCAGGACGCGCGGCGCTTCGTCTCCCAGGCGACGGGGAACCTGTACATCGCCAAGGTGGAGCCCTCGGACGTGGGCAACTACACCTGCGTGGTGAACAACAGCGTCACGAGAGAGAAGGTCCTCAGTTCTCCCACACCGCTGGTCCTGAGGAACGACGGTGAGATTCTGCGGCGAGACGGGGGGGGGGGGGGTTCCGAACCGTCGGGAACTTATGAGGAAAGGAAAAAAAACGAGCGAAAAACATCTAATGGATCGCTCTTGAACTTGTCTAGACCGGGGCAGAGTGTAAACTCATTACAACGGAGCGTTTGCTACCGTCTGCTTAGAATATCAAAGGGGCCGGACTAATCGAAGTGTTTCAAATCCTGTGTGGGGCCAGATCAAGGGACTGCAGAAACCCATCAGTGAATATCTTATGATGTATAACCTGTATACCACTAACATAACATGTTCATACGTCGAGCGTGCTCTCTCTGTCCTGTCCCTTTGGCTATTATAAAGGGCATCTACTGTAGTTTGTGCAAAAGTGGGATTTTTACCGACATTGAGACAAGAGTAACGAATTTGAGTGTAATGAGCCGCAATAGAAACAACCTTTCTGTCACGAGTTTGTCCCCTAAATCTTTAATAAACCACTCCACTCTCCTCTCTCTTACCAACCTTTCGGTTATCGTTTCTTTGTTTCACTCCCACAAATCCCTTTGTGTCTGTGGACCGCCTGTTATTGCTTTGTCTGTCATTCGGAGCATGACAAATCTGCCATTCATGATTTACGTGAAAAAAAAATGAAAAAAGTTGTTTTGGTGTTGTCTCACTTTCCAAGGAGCTATGGGGGAGTACGAACCCAAAATCGAAGTTCATTTTCCTGACACCGTCCCGGCTGCCAAGGGATCCGTGGTGAAACTGGAATGTTTCGCCTTGGGAAAGTAAGTCGCTGCCGCAGGTGCACCCCTCTCCTCCCCCATGTTGATTGGGGAGGCACTACTAAATATCAGGTGCTGCAAAAATACTACACCTACTATCACAAAGAGGGGGGGGGGGACAAGTGGCACGGAATGATACAGACATTCATGGCATGTTTCAATGTTTGACATATTAAACGCGAAGAAAAAGTAAGTGTCGGAGAATCGTTTTTCATTCCGACTCTCGTTTTCTCGTTCTTGTTCTCGTTCTCCTTGTTCTGCAGCCCCGTTCCCGGGATAAACTGGAGGAGAACCAGTGGGGTTCCCTTCCCCAGCAAAGTCAAGATGAAGAACTCCAACGCTGTTCTGGAAATCCCGAACTTCCAGCAGGAAGACACGGGCACCTACGAGTGCGAGGCGGAGAACAGCCGGGGCAAAAATGCCGCTCGTGGTCGCATCTCCTTCTACGGTAAGGGGGGGGGGGGGTTCAGTTTCAATCGGAAAGGAACTCGTGAGTTTTTGAAGGGATCTACACGTTTGTAAATGTGAGTCGTCGACGCTTCGCAAAGGGTGCAAAGCGCAGACGGACTCCCAGCGTTTGTTTTTCATACCCACAGCGAAACCTCACTGGCTCCAGACCATGACAGACACGGCCGTGTCCATAGAAGAGAACCTCTTCTGGGAGTGCAAGGCCAACGGAAAGCCCAAGCCGTCCTATGGCTGGCTGAAGAATGGGGACGCTCTAATGTCAGAGGTAAGGAGACCTGCGAGAGCACTCCTAGCCGAGGGATAAATGCGGTTGGAAAGACCAGCACCACTGACAGATCGAATCAGTGTCGCATGTGGCACTGCGCTCGGGGTTCTCTGAACAGCTGATGGAGTTAAAACACCCTCCGACTTAGACATCAGCAGAAAAGAAACGGGCCTGTCTTTGTGGCTTTTCCAACCGAATGGCCATAGGGTATAAATTGCTTATTAGTTGGCTACTGGTATTGTCAACAGTGCTTTCTTTTTAAGGTAAAGCCATTGGTCAGCATTTTTGTTTTTTAACCCTAGCCCCGTTACACCATCCCAGCCCTCACATGTACACACGCACACTTGCACATCTAAAATTCAATGTTGTTCCGTTTATTTTTGTTGCTTTTTATTTTTTTGGTTCTCCTCCTTCTCTCGTGTCTTTGTTGTTTTTTTTATACGAGGAATTGCCTTTGCGTTCGTCGACACCATAAACCGTCTTAGCACCAGGGATCTGCCTGTTTCTCCCTGTCCACAGGGCCGGCTGCAAATCGAAAACGGAGCTCTCTCCATCGCGGCGTTGAACCTGTCAGACGCCGGGATGTATCAATGTGTGGCCGAAAACAAACACGGCATCATTTATTCCGCCGCCGAGCTAATGGTGTTAGGTAAGGCTGTTATCCTCTCGGCTGTCCCGCTCGTCTGTCTGTCTGTGTGTTTGATCATCTCCTTAAAAGATAAAAAACCGCCGGTCCGCCGCCTGGCCCCCCTCGGCAATCGGTCTCCAGCCTCATTTGATGTCACAATGGCTCCGGTGGAGAAAAAACATGTATCTGACGGAGTGTCTCGTTTCTCTTCAGCTCCTTTCATCGTATTGATTTTGATACTACTAACGCAATACTTTGCGGCATAAGAGGGCTTTCTCATGTAGATGGTGTATCGATTCAGTCACCGAGATTTGATGACTTCTGTTTGGCTGGCTCGGTACGAAATTAAATTCTGTCTGGGGTTTCGTAATGACTTTGAGGACTGGCGTGATGGCTCACGAAACGTGATGATGGTGGCTAAAGCCCGGTTGAGACATTGCTGATGGAGACCAGGGGGGGGGTGGGTCCACAGGGGAGAATGGCTTCAATGCTCCAAGCTCGGTTTAAGGTTCCTATTGTGACCCCCCTCTCCTCTTTAGCCAGGGGCGAGGAAAGAGTCAAATCTCGGTACAGCACAGATGATCCACCGAGAATTTCAGCGGTCTGTGTATTTTTCCTCCCGTGTGTGTGTGTGTGTGTGTGTGTGTGTGTTCGTGCGTGCTCGTGCATGCGTGCCTGCCTCCCTTTACAGCCTCACCGCCCAGCTTCTCCGAGAGTCCACTAAAGGCTGTGCTGAAAGCTCGCTCAGGCAGTGAAGTCACACTGGAGTGCAAGCCCCAGGCCTCACCACCTGCCATTAGCCTGTGGAAGAAAGGCAACGAGATCCTACAAAGGACCGAAAGGTAGGATGAAAGCCTCCGAAGAAGAACAGTTCTGCAGGGTTACCATCCGCACGCCCCCCTGGTTTGAACAGTGCACTTGTTTGAATAAAATATTTGGAAGTTGGATGGATGCATAAAGGGAAAGGCTAATTAAAAGAGTGAGAGGGAAAAGAACCTTTAAAATCATTTACATACTGTTGGTATCCAGTATGCAGCGCCATGTGCTGTTGGTCCAGATGTGGGTGGTATTAAGCATTCTAGTTGCTTCTACTAGAATGAAAGGTTTTGATGTGGAGCAGGACTTTGAACAATATATACAGTATTTGTATAGTGTTGAATGTTTGAAATAACTGACATTTAGATAGCAGTTGCTGCGTTCTGAATTGCGAAACGAAACGTAAAGTAATTCCGACAGGCGTCAGGACACCGTTTACACGCCGACCGTTGTTATGAGCAGTGGTCACCACAACTGCGTGAGGCTGCTCCGGGCTTCCTTGTACGTGATTGATTCACCCTGCTCTGACCGCATCACACTTTAGGGGAGATACAGCCAGGCTGAGCGCAGACCGCAAATACAAAACAGAAAACAGATCTTACTATTTCTTTATTTATTTTCATATATTTTGTGTGGGTATATTTGGCTCTGTTCTACGTAGTTGCTGCCTGCCATGTCATAAGAATGTCTTTGCTCAGAGCGATCCTGTGTTATACCGTGCGCTTGACAAATCAAACACTTTGAAAACGTTGGACTCAAAGTTGACTGAAACACGGAGTTGTCTTAGGAAAA
This sequence comes from Galaxias rostratus, assembly GCA_036024795.1. Classification (NCBI taxonomy): domain Eukaryota; kingdom Metazoa; phylum Chordata; class Actinopteri; order Galaxiiformes; family Galaxiidae; genus Galaxias; species Galaxias rostratus. Next base: position 5,374 of record JAVQJS010070164.1, on the reverse strand, counting down.
CAGAGCATCGTTTCTCTTGGACCGTCTCCCACGGCGCTCCGGCAGAACACACTCTTTCCTCAGTCAGAGCTCTGAGTATCCCGTTTATCCTCCCTCAGGATCACTCTGCTCTCCAACGGGACGCTCAGGATTGCCAACGTAACCAGGGGCGACGCGGCTAGTTACACGTGCATCGCTAAAAATCAGTTCGGGACCGCCAGCACCACCGGGAGGCTTCTTATCACAGGTAAGCCATAGCAATATCCTCACCCCGTCCCTTAAGCATCCCCCCACCACCAAAAAAATTCATTTGCTTTTATCTTGTCTCGGGTTTCCATGGCAAGGTTCAGCACTTTGTTCCATCTGCTTCCCGTTTAATAAGCCCTGGCCCGTTCTGTTTTTCCTATTTCAGCAGTTGCAATAAACCAGCGTGAGGTTGTAGTCTTCAAATCACAGAAGACTGCGTAATTGTTACATCAAGAGAGACTTCCTTCTAATGCAATTAGACAAAGACTCTAACATGCTGTATGTGGCTGCTGCTACATACTAAGCCAGTCCCTACTGGACTAAGCCCCAAGTGTCTGTAGCTAACTTGTTTTTTTCTCTCTCTTTCTCTCTCTTCAATCCAGCGGGCGAACCCTTTAATGTAATGCAATTTAATTATCCTGACCTTTCTTTCACTAGGCTCCCATACTCCGTGGCGTCCCATTCGCCGCAGTCGCCATTGGGAATGCATTCCGCGTTCCTAATCCTATTTCAAACATTTTCCCTCCAATTTGATCATGCAAATAGAAAGTGTCAAGCGGATGCGGGTTCCGCGCTTTCAGAGCCGATATCTTTTGGATGTTGTTAGAATTAGAGCGAGGTCGAAAATAGCCCCTGACTGCTTCGTTGTGACCCACGATCAGATGATGAAGTCGTTGTATGTACATTTATTATTTAATCGTCATCGATTGGACTTTGATTGTCAAGGTGGTTCGTGTGAGTGTGTGTGTGTGTGTGTGAGAGTGTGTGTGTGTGTGTGTGTGTGTGTGTGTGTGTGTGTGTGTGTGTGCGTGCGTGCGTGCGTGCGTGTGTGTGTGTGTGCGCGCGTGTGTGAGTGTGTGGGTGCGTGTGTGCGTGTGTGTGTGAGTGTGTGAGTGGCCGTGGTTCTCGATTATTACGCTCACCGCTTTATATGCACATTAATACATACATACACAGACACTTTGGATCAATATTATGTACTATACCGAAATATAATATCATATCATACAATTATGTATGTATCATATCAAGCAATGTAATGTAATATGATCCTGTATAATATTGTATAATATTATATGGCGTGATATATTATTTTATGCCAAATGTATTTCACACCGTCAACGCTGTCAGTCGAGTCGCTTCCGCACTTTCCCACTGTAACCGAGCCAACGCGGTGTGTGATTGTTTTTGGGGGCAGAGCCGACCAAAATCATCCTGAGACCCGCCGACATGGAGATCATCGTGGGCGAGAGCATCGTGCTGCCCTGCCAGATCGCTTGTGATCCGGCCTTGGACGTCTCGTTCTCCTGGGCTCACAACGGGCAGCTCATCGACTTCCAGAGGGACGGGAACCATTTCGAGAGAGTGGGAGGGGTAAGTCACTCTCGGTGTCATTACAGGGGCCTTTCTCCATGATGCAGTAGGACCTACTCTGTGGCAGATTTATTTAAAGATATAAATATATATAATATATATATATCTATATAATAAATATATGGATTTAATTGTGCCACAGCAAGTCCTCAGAAAGTAAACATTGATGGGTTTCACCGTAGACACACTGACCAAGGTCGAGAACAGCAGCACTTTTAGCAGATATTTTTGTGCGGAATTTTGTGAAGCTTTTCCTTGGAATTAGTTTTTGTACATTTTCACACACACACAAAAAAAATCAAGCTAGAAGCTGCGCATACACAGCTTGTGCCATTTGCGAATCTAAAGGGGCAAGATGAAGGTGTGTGGCATTAGTAATAATTGGGTTCGGCTTTTATTCTCCTCTGATAGAAGAGAAGGGTCCTATTAATTAAAAGTCTTTCTACTTTTCATCTCTCCAACTTCTAATTTCTCCACCTCAAGGGAGAACATTGTGCTATCTTCTCTCAGCCGTAATTTAATTAGCATACCTATTTATGAATCTTGTGCCCTGAAATAATATAGTAATGAGTTGGCTGGCATTAACCAAGGGCAAGCCTGGTTGGCACAAGTAAAGGTTCATTTGAAATCCTCGTTCCTTGAAAAAATGATAAGCGGCTAGTCTTTGTTGAATACGTGTTCCTTTTGATTGCGAGAAAAAGTCATTTGTTCTGCACTTTGTCTTTGCCAAATTGTTTTTATGGAACCATTGTTTAGTGCTCTATGGTTCCATTTATCATCCGAGGCTCAGTGTTTGATAAACTGCCAGACAAGAAAAGCACAATAAATGTCTATTCTCGCTACAATTCATGAACTCCCGCCACATTTTAGTGGTCATGCTAAGTTCACTCCTGCATGGATGGAAATTACTATTTACAAATGACATTGACGTGTAGACAGGCATATAATGAGATATAGCTTTCACAGTTTCTGTGCCTCTTGCCCAGGGAGATTACCAGCCACGTAGCTCAACAGCTTCGGATGAATTAATTAGCATAATTAAAGACAGGCAGTCTCATCACTTCCTGCGTGCCATGCCAGGGCTTACACCCTGAGCTCTCCAGTCGGCCAGCTGGTGGCTGACATGTAGAGGGGGGTGGGGGGTGCTGGATTTGGAGGTGGAGGAGGGGGATGGGGGCAGACAGGGTCTGGGTACTCAGCCTGTCAGAGCAGCCAAGAGGAGAGGAAGTCCATAGCCCTGGCGCATAAAGTGACACTCTCCTCTGCTGTTTCATTGCCTCAGAGAAGTGAGGATCCATCGGCATTCACGGCCAATTTCAGCGCTGCTGAGCTATGGTCACAGTCCGGTGAGTTGAAGCAATCTGCCGTGACCGGGGTTTATGTAACCTGGCCGAGCCGAAAGTGATTCATCTCTAGAGAAAGCACCCACTCACACTTTTTCAACTCGCTCCTTAATGTTGACAGCCCTCTGGTTTACATGCTGTCATGTAAATCATCTGGGCCTAAGATACGGACGCTGCCAACTTAGTCATGCACTAAAACCGAGGCGTTCATTCTTAGTTCATTTTCTGTGGTAGAAAAAAAACAATATAATCAAAAAAAACACAATCCATTTATTTGGGATGATGTTTGCTGTTCCACAGTGAGCTAAATTCACATCTTATCCCCGGCTTATGTAATTATGGAATAATTAACATTGTCTTGCCAATTAGCCGGGATGTGTTTGTTTTATCGTGCCTTTGCTAGAATCAGCAAAGGGCCGTGAGATGGGGGGCACCTTGCCTAAAGGATAGCCAAAAGCTTTGTTTGTTAGTATAATATATGTCAGTCCCCTGTTATATTTTTCAGTTTTTTTTTTCACAATAATTATTGGCCTGAGTAGAATGGAAAGCGTGAAAAAGTCTTACTTCTGAAATGACTTTCAGCAACCCATCAGAGAAAAAGCCTTGAAAACTTTCTATGCACATCCATTTTGGGTTGTGTCGAGCTCAAGTTAATTCCATTTTTTTCGGGAAACAGAGTATATCGGGGGATCTGATGATTCGGAACATTCAGTTGAACCATGGAGGGAAGTATGTGTGCGTCATAGACACCGATGTGGAGAGTCTGTCTACCTCCGCCATCTTGGTTGTCAAAGGTAAGAAAACCAGCCGTCGTGTTGTCAGCGTACACGCAGAGGTAGACTCCTGACCAAAGCAAACACTATTTTCTAATGACGTATACTGATTGTATTGTAGGGCAACAACTCACTTTCACAAGGACTATTCCTAAATATGTTATATTAAAACTTTCTTCTTACAAGGTTTTGAGCAATGCGTTAAACAAATAAACTACCTAGATGGATTTGTCAACAAGTTCCATCACATTTCGTCAACATCTTATCTTAACCATTCATTTTTTGTTTACTTTATGTTCAAGTCAATTCTGATTTTAAACACCGCAGACATTGTAGATATTGAGAGTGCATGCCAGTGAAATATCTGTCTATGTGTCTACAAAAAGAAAGGAAACATGCAATAATTATGCTGTTATTATCTTTGACTAATGGAATGCTTCATTTGTGAAGATATAGTCATCAAAGCAATGGTATAATTTATTGAATAGTCCACTGTTTTAATTACTCTGCCGCCGAAATAAGAAACGTCTAAAGCTGCAGTAGTGGCTTCTTTTGGGGCTAGACAATGGTAATGAATGACGGTGGAGACTTACACTACACTAACTTACACTAACTGACAGTCGTGCATGGGATCGGAGTCTGAGCCAAACTCTTATCATTGCTTTGGCAGAGGACCCATTTTGATTAGAGCTTCTACAGAGGTAGTTGAAATGTTTTTGGTGCAAGACATCTCATCATTTTGGCTTATCTCTGGTGATCTGCATTGGTATTCATGCCCATAACGCGATGCGATTGCTGTCCCAGGTGCTTTGGAAAAGCCGATGTTTATCACGGAAAATGGCTTTAATTGGCTAATTTACACATCGGCAAAATACCATGGAAAGCATCTGAATAATGGAGCAGGAGGTAGTGGTGGTGGTGGGGGGGACAACAACGTGGCAGTGCTACATGTAACATTCATAAAGGCTGGGCCATTTCTCTCTCTATCTCTCTCTCTCTCTCTCTCTCTGTGTCTCTCTCTGTGTCTCTCTCTCTTTCTCTCTCTCTCTCTCGTCAACTTACCCTCTCTGTCAATATCCTCCTCTTTCTAGCATCCTGTTCCCTGCCTATCTCTCCCTCCGCTCCCCCCCTCCCACCCCCCAAAAAATTGCCGCGGCTCATACCGCCGCTAACTCACCCTCTCTGTTATAGCTAGGCGTCTTAACTCATTGCTCACACATGTTAGTGTAAATGTCCTTGCCTGACCTCTCCCTAAGACGTCCTGCTTAATACAAAGGAACGGAGAAAGCCTTGCATGTTGACTGCAGTGGTGGCAGACCAAACAGAAGGCTTGGTTAAAAAAAAATAAAAAAAAATCTGTTGGGTTGCTAGTTTTTAGGGTAGAGGGATGGGGAAGGTTTGGGCAGTTTGATAAGAAGGCTCATTTTTTTCCCCCGACAATCTGATCGAGTCAGGTCTCCCTGGGCCTCCGGAGACGGTGGCAGTGGAGGAGATTACGGACAGCACCGCCCAGCTCTCCTGGAGCCCCGGCAGGGACAACGGCAGCCCCATCACGGGTTACATCCTCCAGGCACGCACGCCTTTCACCGTGGGGTGGCAAGCTGTGGACACAGGTAGCGGACGGCACCGGCGTTTCGTTGCAAAACATTCTCCATCGCC
>JAVQJS010070151.1:0-17050 GCA_036024795.1 Galaxias rostratus | reverse complement strand
AGCCACTTCCTTGGCCGGATTATCAGTATAAAATACAGATAAAACGCCGATAAAACTAAAATAAATGTAAGAGCTCAATTGCGGACACACAAACAAACGACTGGACTGGCGGCCATTTTGGTGACGATGGTGCCGAGAAGATGTCCAGTTAAGGCAAACAGGCTTACACACACCTAGAAAAAGATATTCAAACTAAATTTTTCAAAGCGCCACACATTTCATGATAAGATGCATTTTGTATGGCAAGTCAATTAGGGTGTCTACTTTTTAGCAGCACCGCCCTGAGGTGAGTACTACAGTTTTACAAGCAAGAGCAGGCACTTTGACACGTTGGTGGACACTGGTGAAGAAGTTCAAGCAAAAAAGGGGGACACTCCAAGATAGACAGGACCTGTAAACAACCAACATTGTGGAAAAATGCCATAGAAGCCAATTGCTAGGTTCACCGGTCCCATTGCATGCCTCTCTGGTGTCCTGAAAGCCAAACATCACAGACAGAAGGAACATCCACCCCCACCATAGAAGAATGAGATGGGTAGTGTTTCATCTATAAAAGTTTCTTGTGCTTTTTATTCTGTTCTGTGATACCAGGAGAGTTTTCTCTCCTGTAGCTGGTGTCTGGTGGCCATGAGTAACTATCGCCACTGATTCGTGATGCTGTTCCCGGGACAATGGATATAGAGATCCACAGGATTCACGCCAAGAGACCTGAGAAACATCTACTGGCTAAAAAGATCTTGAAGTTTACTGCCAAATGGTGGCAATCACAAGGTTTCAAACCTCTACCAGACTTCATACACAAGCACACACGACATAACGTTAAGTCATGTTGTAGTTTACTCTGTTCGTGCCTTTGAAAATGCTGACTATGAAAATGTGCTCCATCTTGTCCAATGGATTGATTGTTTATCGTATAGATCTATGTACTAGTTAGAACCATGTCTACTAATCAGAAATACTATGTTGTTAGACTGATCTGACTGCAGTGCACAGACTGAGTGCACAGACTCTGACTCACACACTGCAGTCATCAATAACATTTTAATTGATCTTTTCATGGGCCCTGTGATAGACTGGCAACCTGTCCAGGGTGAACCCCGCCTCCCGCGCTATGTCGACTGGGATAGACTCCAGTCCCCCGCGACCCTGCATAAGATAAGCGGTATTGCTAATGGCTGGATAGATGGATCTTTTCATAGTTTCTCCCTCTCATTGCTTTGTTATTTTCTGTCATAGATTGAAGTTACCTATTACACTGCAAAAGCATGAAACAAATTAACTGGATGTAAAAATATAAGAAATTTAGTAGTCGATTCCAGTGAAATTCCACAATGTTAGACTCTGAGGCACCTCAAGAAGACTGGATCCATATGCAGGACTCTTTAGACGAGGTATAGGTTTGAAGTCAAACTTTTTACTGGCAAAAGGGGTTCAGTACACAGAATGGCAGTCAGGAATCGATACACACAATCCGAAAAGGAGTAGGCACAAACAGAGTCGAGAGCACAGGCAAGGGTCAGGACCAAAAAGTACGTAAACACTGGGAAATCGCTGAAACGCTTGACACAGCCGAACTGGCACAGGACAAGGGAAGACAAGGACTATTTAAACAAAAGGTAAGAGTACACAGGTGACACCACTAAGGGGCGGGGCAGACAATCACACCAACGAGGAATCACTCGAGGGGAGGAGTCAGGTTCTGAAAGGAGAGGGAAGGTAAGTACAAACTCAGCCACAACACTAAGAGGAGACATGACACACAATGCTTGATACCATGATAAAAACAAACAAACAAATTAAAAACTAAATACTTCAACATACATACTTTTAAAAACAAGCTAAATAAAATAAGAACAACAATTACAAACATTGCCTGTTTCTTTAAGATGTGGCCACATGGTGATTATATGGTTACTTTTGTTTTCAACTAATGTGGTTTTCTTGCAAACGAGTGAATGCAATTCAAAATAGTAATGGGAAATTTGTCTGACTTCAATGATCATTTGGCTCGGCTCAGCAATAAGCAACGGCAATAATCCATCCATTATCAGCACCGCTTATCCTATGCAGGGTCACGGGGGGCTGGAGCCTATCCCAGCTGACTTTGGGCGAGAGGGGGGATACTTCCTGGACACACACATTCACACCTAGGGACGATTTAGAGTTACCAATTAACCTGCATGTTTTTGGACTGTGGGAGGACACCGGAGTACCCGGGGGAAACCCACGCAAACATGGGGAGAACATGCAAACTCCACACAGAAAGGCCCTCAGGTGGGAATCGAACCCAGGACCTTCTTACTGTGAGGCAACAGCACTAACCACTGCGACACTGTGCTGCCCGGGCAAGTAACACCAAACATTTAAAAATAAACCACCGGTAACTTTACATGTAATAGGCCTATTTATACAGTTATAAAAATAAACATGCGCACGCTTCATAGTACTTTCAGGGAGATTACTTATTGTGATAATCTGGGTGTGTAACAGCAAATTTACAGGGAAATCGAGCTTTTGAAGCAGAGGACACAGCACATTTTGAGGGAAAGCGACCTTTTCCTGTTAGTTTCGTTTCTCATTGGCCAAGATTGCGATTGCCTATATATAAGCCTACTTGCTTGTTATTATTGATCCGAGTTTACGGTAGCCAACAGCACCGAATATAAAAATTATTATGGATTGAGCTAGACACTACAAGGATCACAACAAAACATTACAGGTATTTACTCTACCTTACTTTACCTTAGAAGTTCAGCCAGGTTAAAAAGGGCTTCAAAACGCAGAGTACAAACAATGTATGGAGTTTTTGTTGTAGAAAAGCTTGCAAATGCGTGTTGGGGGGCGAGTTGTGCATCTGTATCTCAATCTGTGCGTGCCTAATCAGGGTTGAAGGTGTATGAACATATCCGTCGGTTTTCAGATTTGCAAGTATGTGTAGACATTTCTGTGAAAGCGTGCATAGAGCTGTAAATGTGTAGACAAATCTGTAAACTCTTACGCAAATATTAATGGCTAAAAGTCTACGAATGTTGCTGCAAGAGCTGAAAATAAAGATGAGCATAAATTACAATTTAGGCAGGCTTCTCAATCGGATCTGTTTTGCACGTGCCTTGGTACACTTCTATGAAAAAGCAACAGTTCAAAAACACACAAATGTAACAGGTACACAAGTGAACAATACGTTAACTACGTAATGTTTATGTGTTGATTAAGTTTCGATTTGTTTTCTCTCATGTTGCGTGACACGTAGATTCCACGTGATATTGAGCCATTCCGCCGGTTGTCCCAATGAAATGGCCTAGTGTCCTCTCTTTTCATTGTCCATTGACCGAGCACGTTTTCCAAGCAACGCTTTCTGTAGGCCAAGGGGTTACATACAGTGCCACTATATACCATGCTAACGATCCTCTGTTAACGATCTTCTGTTAATTCAATCACCAAATGTGCTGGGTTCCAGTACCAGAGAAATGCATTGAGGCAAGCCCAACTATGTCTAGTTTGTACTCCTCCACCTTCCACCCTAGTTCCTGCTCCACTTCCCGCCCAGTTCCTTTCCCTCCAGAGAGGTACATTCTATGTCTCTAGGATCAGTCTACGTTGCCAGGGGTCAGCACGACTAGGCCTGCCACCTGATTGGCAGTGCACCCAACCCTAATGTCTATCTCTCAAGGTTGTGGACCCACAGGGCAGCGGCTCCATGTTGTTTCTTTTGTACCCCATGGGTCTAGGCCCGGCAACGGACGCCTAGGAGCATCCCCTCCTGGTCTACCCCCAGGTGATAGCCCTGGTTTTCCTCTACCGGGTGAGGTGCAACAGTGCCATTGGTTTCGCTTGATTGTTTTTTTTCTTCTGAATCCTGCTTAATCTGGACCCTTCCCTAGGACCAATTTGCCATGTGAGACCCTACCAGGGGCTACTGCCCCCGACAATACTGCTCCCAGGGTCACAGGGACACGGAACACTCCCTCCCACCCTTTTGTGGGATGACTTAGCTAGATATGGGAATTATAACCATTTTTCCTTTGTCGATTGTTTAACATCCTAAAAACTTCTCATTTCTCGTTTTTTTGCAGAAATGGAAAAACTAGTGATTATTTGTCCTGAAATCCAGTTGCCCTTCCATGCACAGATCTATTGGCCTTGTCTGCTGCTATGAAGATATGCTATAAATTGTTTTCTTTGTGTAGGTTTAACATCTCTTCATTTTTGTAATTTTGTTTCATTTTGTTTACGTTTGTGCTGGTTGCGTTTTTTTGTAGGGTGTTTTTTGTTCATCTTAGACGGTGTTGTTTTCCCCACTATTTTAAAAGTTAGGGACACTTATCACCGGTAAGTCGTTGGCAAGGATATGTTTTTGTGGCTGCTAGGCTAATAGGCTAGTTAGCTAACTGGAATTGTAAAACACCCGTCTCGCACCGGACTGGAATGGGACCTGAGTGCCCAGCTGCTGCTAGTGACTACAACACTCTAAACTGCAGCAAATGCTATTTTTCTTCGTTGGGCCAACTGTATCTGAAGAATTTACTGACGATTGTTATTCCCTGGGTCAGAGTGCTACAACCCCTCTGTCATGACGAGAAAGTGCATCTGAGGCCAATGCAGTTCCTAACGTCTCTGCGGTGACCGAGCTCCGTACTGCAGGGTTTGCAGGGTTTGCCCTCCGAGACCATCTGAGGAAGCCTCAGACTATCAATCAGGTCTGAAAACCTGAATGCCGTCATTTTATAAATTGATTTATGTGGTACAAATTTGTTAACAATATTTAAATTAATAATAATAATAATTATTATTATTAAATAAATAATATTTACTAATAATAGTCTTAATAATACATTATATTTATAAAGCGCTTTTCAAATCACTCACATAATTAATGTGTTTGTTGTTTGACACAATTTACCCTGTAATCTTGTGATGTTCATCAATGTCCTCTGCCTCAATTCCCATGACTCTGTCTTTTGTTTATTACATCTCAAATTGTATATTGTGGGATTTTTATAGTATATTCATTGTGGATGACCTTCTGTGTTTAGAAATGTACCTGTAAATTAAAAGGATTATCATTATTATAATTTTGATTATTATTGTCTATTTTAAAGAACCCTGATATGGATCCTGCAGACCTGAATACTTTTTTGCCCATTATGAATCTCCCCTTTACCTCCAACACCCTAGAGTGAGTTGTTGCTGCTTAATTGCAGTCCCATCTTGATCCTAATTACCTATATTAATTATTATAATCTGGTCTCCGGCAAAAACAAGGTACCGAAACAGCTCTTATTAAAATTATGAATGACCTCTACAGTGCAGCTGACTCTGGACCACTAACTATCTAAATCCTCCTAGACTTTAGGGCCGTCTTTGATAGCATCTTCCACTCAATACTGATGGAATTCCTGGGTTCATTAGTGTAACTGGAGTTACTCACTTTTGGATTATCTCATACATCACTGACAGACAACTTTTTCTTCAGTTAGAAAGATGTATTTCCAAGGGTTCTGTTATTTTACAAGGTGTTCCTCAGGGGTCAATAGTGGGTCCACTCTTGTTCATAATGTATCTCCTTACTCTGGGAAGGATCCCCTTTCATCATGGTGTCTAGTTTCATCACTATGCTGATGACATCAAGCTCTACCTCCATGCCAAACCCTTTGCAGCTTTCCCATCAAAATCCCTCACCAACCGTCCCCATGACATTTCAAGCTGGTTGAGCAGCAATCTTTTTAAGGTCAATGGGAACAAAACTGCACATTGACTCCGAGTCCAAACTACAAAAACCCCATAACTGCCTAATCACGACAGATTACTTTTCTGTTCCTCTGTCTTCTCAAGTAAAAAGCCATGGAGTCACAGTTGATAGTATCCTCTCCTTTGAACCTCAAATAAATCCCATCACCCAATCTGCAGTCTTTCACATCTGTCAAAACCTGAGACTCCGGTCCTTTACTGTCCCAGTTCAGCCCTGAAGTCCTGATGCATGCTTTTGCCCTTTACCAAATTGATTATTACAATGGTGTCCTCTCTGGAAACTCCACATGCATCAATTTATACAAAACTGCAGCCCACATCATCACCTGCTCAAAGTCCAGTGAACAAATCAAGCCCACTCTCATCAAGCTTAATTGCCTCCCTGTCCAATTCTGGATTGATTTCAAAACCCTTATTGTACCCTAACCTAGCCCCTCCTTACCTATCCAATGTTTTTCAAGATTACGTCCCTGCAGTCCCCTTCCGCTGGTCTCCTGATCCCCTGACCCCTTTCAGCTCAAGCAAGACAATTGGTTCAAGGGCATTCAGCTGTTCTGCCTCCAGACTTTGGAACTCTTTCCCAAACATCTATTTAAACAAGCTTTCTCGTTATGATGCCTGACATAATGTGTTAGTCTTACCCTTTACCCTTGCAATTTTGTAATTTTCATCAATGTCTCTTGCTTCAATTCCCATGTGTCTGTCCTGTGTTTAATGCATCCTAAAATTGTATATTGTGCTGTTTCCACTGTATATTATATATTCTGTTCAGAACTGCATTAATTGAATGAATGTTATAATAATAATAATAACAATTATTATTATTAATGATAATGATGGGCAGCACGGTGTGCAGTGGTTAGTGCTGTTGCCTCACAGTAAGAAGGTCCTGGGTTCGATTCCCACCTGAGGGCCTTTCTGTGTGGAGTGTGCATGTTCTCCCTGTGTTAGTGTGGGTTTCCTCCGGGTACTCCGGTTTCCTCCCATAGTCAAAACACATGCAGGTTAATTGGTGACTAATCTGTCCCTAGGTGTGAATGTGTGTGTGAGTGGTTGTATGTCTATGTGTTAGCCCTGCTATGAATTGGCGATCTGTCCAGGGTGTACCCTGCCTCTCGCCCGAAGTCAGCTGGGATAGACTCCAGCCCCCCGTGACCCTGCAGAGGATAAGCGGTTCTGATAATGGATGGATGGATGGACATAGAATAAAGGAATATGAGATTGAGGAGTGATCTGTGATTATCTGTGACGTCACTGTCCTTCTGGAATCAATCTCCTCTCTGACAGACGTCAAGAATAATATTATGTCCCCCACACACACACACACACACACACACACACACACACACACACACACACACAGACACAGACACACACGCTCACTCACGCGCACAAATACATGCAGGCACTGCTGCTTTGTGTGAGACAGAAAGAGAGCCAGTGAGGGAGAGAGAGAGAGACAGCGCACGCGAAAGAAAGAGAGCGAGTGAGAGAGAGAGAGAGAGACAGAGAGAGAGAGCGAGTGAGAGAGAGAGAGACAGCTCGCGCGAGAGAGAGAGCGAGTGAGGGAGAGAGAGAGAGAGAGTGAGAGAGAGACATATTTTGACAAATATGACCCGAGTAATTACATATGTGTCAACAGAAATTTAGATGAAGGTTTTCTGTGACATACACACACACACACACACACACACACTCACACACACACACACACACACATACTCACACACATACACACACACACACACACACTCACACACACACACACTCACACACACACACACACACACACACATACTCACACACATACACACACACACACACACACACACACACATACTCACACACACACACACACTCACACAGTCTCCAAACCATCAGACCCTGTGTTCTCCCTCCATACACTGATTGATAAACACAATAACACAAAATAACTCTAACGTTCCTGCTTTGACAATAACTACTACGCAGTACTGTGCAGGGCTTCATGTCAATAAAGCTACTTGAAATTGAAAATGAAATTGAAAATGAAAATTTAGATAGTGAATGTGTGTGTGTGTGTGTGTGTGTGTGTGTGTGTGTGTGTGTGTGTGTGTGTGTGTGTGTGTGTGTGTGTGTGTGTGTCAGATTTGTGGGCCACTCACTGGGGAACCTCATAGTCCGTTCGGTGCTGAGCCGGCCCAGATTCAAGTGCTACCTGAGCAGACTGCACACCTTCCTGTCTCTGTCTGGACCTCACCTTGGCACCCTCTACAACAGTTCGGCCCTAGTCAACACAGGTCAGTCTCCCCATTTACACCAGTGCAATGGTGATGTTTTGCTCTGAAAAACGAGGTTTGTATACCTTTACTGTGGATAGGCACTGTGGTGTATACAGTCGATGGCATCCAGCACAAGCTAATACTTTGAACAACTATAAGCCTTTGTGGAAAACACGTGTCTCCTTCCCACGCCCTTATTTAAATAATATTCCTGTAACAGCTGACTAAAGCCTGGTGTCCTATGTTCACAGGCCTGTGGTTCATGCAGAAGTGGAAGAAATCAGGCTCCCTGTTGCAGCTGACTTGCCGGGATCATTCCGATCCTCGCCAAACCTTCCTCTATAAGCTCAGCAAGAAATCTGGTAGGTTGTCTTTAGCCCGGGATAGAGCTGTGCCACTTTACGGGCAAGGTCTTTCTTAATACATGTTTCTATGTGCTTTCGAAGGTCTTCAGTTCTTCAAGAACGTGGTGCTGGTGGGATCGCTGCAGGATCGCTACGTGCCCTATCACTCTGCTCGCATTGAGATGTGCAAAACTGCCTTAAAAGACAAGCAGACAGGTGAGCACGGTGATGCAATGCTGTGTCAAATGGAGCCAGATGTACAGTGCAGCAGTTCTCTTTATTGTGTTCGTGTCACGACCTGCCTTGATATGCAGGTTAGGCCAACATGCCCTGACTCCTTCTCCTGTTCCCCCCGCCCCTCCTACTCTCCTCAAGGCCCCGTGTATGCCGAGATGATTGAGAACCTGCTGCTGCCTGTTCTGCAAAACAAAGACTGTAACCTGGTGCGCTATGATGTCATTCATGCCCTGCCCAACACCGCCAACTCCCTTATTGGCAGAGCAGCCCATATCGCTGTCCTCGACTCCGAGATCTTCCTGGAGAAGTTCTTCCTGGTTGCTGGCTTAAAATTCTTTCAGTAGGAGGGCCTCCGAATCTAGCTGGACATTGAATGAACGATATGAATGTGGAGCTATTGCCTCACTGCACCCCAACCCAATATTGTATCCGATTTGTCACATGGTTTTTATATGCATATATGCTTCCATGTGGAAGACACTTTGATATAGCAGTGTTTTTATTTGTTTTCTTTTGTTTCATCGTTTCAATTTGTTTTATTTTGGAATGTTATTGAATGGAAAATACCTAATTTTATTTTTCTACTGCCATTTTAAAGATGTTCTTTTAATTGTATTTTTTATGTTGTCACTTTAAGTACTTTCCTTGGAAAGTAATTTCTACTATGGTTAGACTTGTATTTCAGTGTTATTTATGTGAAGGTTGTTGTAACTTTATCTTACCAGACAGTCAGACCAGCAATTGAACTGGAAATGTAGCTGCTAAAAAAGAAATGGTGACATTGGTGAGCTAATCCAAGTGAAATCCTTATGCACATTTTGTCCTCGTCTTTATAATGTGTTTCTTCTTGTACATTTCTAAGTAAGCTGCAGTTAGCATTAAATTCCACCTCAACTTCATTGATATAGCTTTTCTACATGCATTTGTACAATTTAACGTTATTTTTATTTTAATTTTTTTTATTTAATTTTTTTTATCAACAATTGTTCCATTTGTAAAGGCAACAGCTTTTGGTGGTTATGGTGTTGATGCCATTGTAGCCATGGCTTTAAGTTTTTGTACTGTATACTGTCCCTTTCCATTGCAGCATTGTGCACAGCACTATCCCAACCTGGTGTTGGGACAGTAAATATTTACAAAAAGCATTATAACATTTTACTACAGCAGTTTTTAAACGTGAAAGGTTGTAAATAGTAGCCAGATCAAAATGTAAAGAGGATGACGATGAGTACTTATGAAAAGCACATGGTGGTCGTAAACACTTTCGGGAATGAAAAATGTTTTTGGTTTAACTCATGTTTATTTTTATTTGAAGAGGGGAAGTCTTATTTAAACTTTCACTTAGAGGGTATTGTTTTAACAATTATCAACTTCTCATTTGTCAATGGTTTATGCTCCCTTTTACCATTAAATATGTGTATTATAAGTTTATTGGTTTCATATGTTTTACTTAAACTGATTTTTCCCGACATATTATCAGATTTTTATTTTTGATTCTATTTGCTTGTATAAAAGGTTGCAAAATTATTTTTGTTGTTGATCTGATTGCCCACTAGTGGCCATTCCATATTCCTTTAGTGCAAAACTAGTCAAACTAGCAGCTCAGGGGCAGGCAATAAATAAGTTTTGTTTCACGAAAAGGGTTGGAGAACCCTACTATTCCGGGAGCCATGTCATAAAAAATATATAGCATCAGGGAACACTACTATTTGATTGATTTTAGAAGGTAGAAATATGTTTAAAAAAAATTGCATTATATACGATTTTGCATTCAAGCCGCCAATATGTTTGGGTCAAGGCATAGTAAAAATTAAAACGGTTTGTCCCCTTTATACCAATGCATATGACCATAGAGCATGCACTTTTTTAGTTCCAGTAAAGAAGATCCAAATCGTCTGCCCATGAAGTCAAAGATCTGTCCCCCCATTGTCCCCCCAATTGAACGCAGAATTTTTTTTACCCCCTTAACCCCGTCTCTTCCATGCACATCATTTCAGGGCACAGGGGCATGGTGGGATTACGTAATTTGTCTCGAAAAGCGGCAACGGACCTAAATGACACTAACTGACTGACAGAAAGAAATGTGGGTGTGCCAAGGTCGAAGGCGGTGGGAGGTTTGTTAATAGCCTGATTTACGTGGTACCAATTTTGCTAATTTGGTTGAGAGGCTAGGAGCGGGCAAAAGCACCAACAGAGTAAAGTGCAGTTCAATCTTTCATTGCCTGTGATATTTGAACGTCTCACAGGAACAACACCGTTGGTGTAAAAAGTAATTTGACTGTCTGCAGTTTTTCAATCTTGTTTTGTGTAGCTATTTGACACGGCAATATGGCCTTGCAATCTGATTAGCATTAGTTAATCGGAGATTAGCAAATGGTAATCCTGTAATCTGTTTTTGAGGGATAGCAATATTTTGGACATGTATTCCAGGAGCAGGTTATTAGAAAATGTTTCCGTTAATTAAAGTGTTTCAAATTAGAAAAACAATGTGAAACGATGTTTTCACCAGTTTATTTAGGTAGGCTAGTTGTTGAACATGTAAAATCGGTTTATTTGTTAGTTTGTCTTGGAAGTATTATGGAATGTTGAATGAAATTCACAATTTCCCAAAACATTAATTGTCCGCAAGGCAAACACCCCACATCAATTTTGCAGTTATTTAGCGTTTGGTGCTGCTAACTTTTCTAATATTTATGATTAATACAATAGTAATTGATTTATAATATATTTTGAAATAAATCAATAGCAAATATTAAAATGTTGTGTTTACGTGCATAGACTTTTGAGCACTGAAAGGAAAAAACACTACGACTTTGAAAACCCCTCTATCCGAGATGTTGGTATGGTCCACTTGTTTGCGCTTCACATCTCATCACCCGGCACTTTTGTTAAAAGTTTTTGAACACCATGCAGATGAAACGTGTCTGTATTTCAGTGCCTACAAACTGTGATGTCTGTTCGAGAATAATTGTCATTAGCACACATTTGAATACGGAAAACTAACTGCTAAAGAATCAGTTGCCAACGTTTTTGCATCTCTAGGAGTCGGTAAGTGGAATATTTGTTTATGGCTTTGCACCGTCGTTTATTTATTTACGACCTTCCCTTCCCAGCGGGCATTCTAGTCGGTCGTGTCATGAGATTGCCCACCAAACCATCTATTGTATTGCCTATTTGCCCATTAATTAATTCCTGTGTTTAAAATTGACTTTTGTTCAGCAAAGGTATATTTCTTCATATGGAGCGATGGATTGAGGGCGATTTGTTACATGCTCTCTGGTGTGTGAGTGAGTCATCTGGCCAATCCAGGTCTTCCATTCTACCATGGAGTTCCCAAATTGATCACTTAAAAATAAGTCAAATTCAAAATGCATGGACACATGAAATGCAGGTTTTTTTAGTTTGGGTCCAGGGCGAGGGATTCAGGGATTCAAGGCTTGTATATGGCTTCTTATGATCTCGTTTCCATTCATAATTTTTCCAAACAACTAGGTGGTGTATACAGCTTTTATAAATTATGATTAATAGGGTGTGATTTTTTTTTTTGCATTGCTTGTCATGTTTTTCTGTACAGCACCATTATTCAGCAAAAGGCATAAAGGCCCTTTGGTGATCTTTCTTCAAACAGATGCACTGACTGCATTCTTGATAACACTGGTTAGGCTGTGTTATACCGTCTCAATCCTAAACACTAAATTAAATGGGCAACAGAGACCACGTATAAAGCATGGTATTGAGCTTTTGTTTATCATTAAGTACAATTCAGCGTGTTTAGATAACATATTTGTTGTACCTCAACTTTTAATACAATATACTGCACACGGAAAGTTACGTTATTGCACTGCCTGTTTAATCTGAATATTTTATCGTTGCCCAGGGCTTATGACTTCACAATGAAGTTGGCTGTTAAGATTGCTGGATTTTCCGGTTTTGGAAATTTGCTAGCTTTTTTTCTTCTGTTGGACAGGTGTGTGATTTAGGCTCTGTCTGAACATGCTCTTGCAAATTCTTACCAAGGAAGTCTCACACCACTAAAGACCACTGTTGTGCTTGTGAGTCACAACATTGGGTAGGTTCACTTTGATTGTCCCAACACTAGAAGCTGTTAAAACGTGTAGTGTGTGTGAAAAAGCAAGATACGTGGGTCGGAGCTAGAGACAATGACGGTCATGTGTACCAACAATTAGAACTTCTTAGTTCAACATGTGAAACTCTTTGGGTCAACTGCTAATTCTTAATCTTCCTTATGGTCTCTTATCTTCCAATGAGGCTGTGGTAATTCAAGTTAATGTTACATAGCCCACTGTTCAATTATTAAAGAAGGATCCATGGAATTGTTTTATTGTTTAGTCTATTATTTATCTCTATGGAAAAGCAACTAGAAATGGCTTCTGTTCTTTTTTTTCTGTATTTAATGGAATAGTGTTTTGGCAACATGTAATATGAGCATGCTTTGTTTGCTTTTAGACAGAGCGTTGGGTGATTTTGTTCCCTCAATGAGCATTGTTTTCATGTGTTGTTTACCCATCCTAGGTTGTACAGTGGATCTGCGTAGTGGATCATAGTCAGTGCTCAAGTGCTCTCCGTTCATTAATCGGATTTATTTATTGTAGGAGGTAAGCCCCTGTCTAATCAGCTGAGGATTGTACCAGGCGGTCTTGGGGTCAATCGGTAAGGGGCACACAACCCCTCACCATCTCGGGCTTGGGCTCAGTTTGGTGAAGGTCACGCGTGCCTTCAACCCTGCGCACAGGCCTACTTTCTAAATACAGCAGCATGAAACAGCTGATTTGTGTTCAGTGAGGTTGTTGGAGACGTACATGTCACATCAAATTGAAATAATTCACCCTTTTCGCTTTAGCTGAGTGGAGGACACAAACAGAAACAAACAGCCGTTGACACTGAAATATCTTTAACATATGTTCCATCTTACCAATGTTTTACAGACCGAGCATGAAGGAAACCGTGCCGTAAACCAGAGAGCAGACGTGAAGTGGGTGCAGAGTTTAAGAAAGAAAGAAATAAGCTGAGGCAATTGGCGGAGGTCTGACTGAGAGGACACATTTTACAGACATGATGTCTGTCTCCGCTAAGCCAGAGAGAACCGTCTGCGTACTCCTCCCCAATAAAGAACAGCTGGACATCACAGTGGGGGTCGGTATTTAATTAGTGTTTCTTCTTCCAATGTCGCTAGTCTAGCTTCATTCGTGAAATGTTGTTTTTTTTTAATTAAAGGAATTTCCTGTTGCCCTAAAACATAATATAGTTGGCGTATCGTAGAATGCGCAGTATAAGTCATCAAAATGGATTCCCTCTTGCTTTACAAAGTTGTGCTAACAGCCCACCGTGTGTTCTGTTGCTTGACCTGCTCCAGTCAAAGTCCACGGGGCAAGATGTTTTCAAACGCGTGTTGGAGCTCCTGGGGATTAAGGAGCTGCACTTCTTTGGCCTGACGGTAGTGAAAGGTGAGTCAACTCTCTGCTCCAGAACCTCTGACCGTCAAAACATCTTTTTTTCTCTTCTCGCAGACGATTAGCCAGAGTACACTCACCAGATCACAAGATGCGATGATGCTGACGGAGTTAATCGGAAAGGGGATTGCTTGCTCGACTTGACATTTTGTACACATCTCGACCCAGCAATGGTTTAGCAAACTTGTTTATGCCGTCAAATACATGCTAAACATTCCAAAGAAAGGGCCTTAACGGTCCCATTCTACTCTGCACTGTTTACATAATAGTGCAGCAAACTGGGTTAGTAGCCAACAGGAGGACTTTACCAAAGGGGTTGTTGGGGGAGGAAAGTGGCATTCCCCGTTTGCATCACTGAGAGGTCTAATCCTCTTCAACCTCTAAGCAAACTCCTTCAATTTTTTTATTCTTTTTCTTCTTTTGTTTTGTCACTGTCTTAGTCTTGTTCCCTTTCTCTATTTGTGTGAATATGTTGAAACTTCATGGTAATCTTGTGAGGCTCACCTCTCGAACAAGCAGCCTTTTGTCTTAGTGTAGGTCCGGCGACCACTCAGGGCCGGTTTCCAACAATATTAAGTTCATTAAGCTTGGAATGCCCTCTTGCATTCCACCTCTTCACTAGGGGGAGGAATGATTGGATGACTGGAAAAGGGAGGGTGGGAGAGGGTGAAAAAAAGAGGTTGAGGAGAAGAGCTGACAGGCGTCTCGCTCAGATCCCCTAGTGTGAGGAAAGAGAGAGGTGAGTGAGTCAGAACGGGGGGGACGTGATGAAATGAAAGGTGGCTAGTTCGGGGAGTGAGTTTGTGAGTGAGTCATGTGGGGGATCCGGGTTTTGTAATAAGATGGAGGAATGAGCGGCATAGCACAGAAATGCTCTAGGGAAGAATTTACGTGGAAAAACAAAACCATTTCATAGGAAGTTTCATTATTTATAGGAAGATTGTAAGATACTGGTTGGTAAGTGGAAAAGGGGCTTTTTGATGTGATCCCTGACGCAACAATTGAACTTCCAACTTGTTTATCGGCTCCGTGACACGGCAATTGAACAGTGATAAAACAGCTTTGTTTTGTTTTGTCTTTAGTAGAGCAGTAGAGTTAGAGCAGTGGAGTTAGAATGAGTGATAATATTAGTTATTTCAGATTAATTAGTGACTTCTCACAACAGCACCTTCTCTAGACCGCTAGTATTGTCTGATACAAAGTTCCAGTACCGTTCTGGTAGTTCTGGTAGTCAAAAACACCACTAAACAAGTGGACAAGTTTAATATACGTTGTTACTAGCTTCCTACTTCGCCTCGCACACACAAATGCAAGGAAAACATTTTTGTCCTCTAATTAATTTCATTGTTCAGCTGATTTTACGCCTGAGTTGATTATTCTTTTGTTTGGCCATTTCCTGACTGAGATTTTGTGTTCAAAATTTGTTTTACTTTCAAACCAGACAACGAACACATATATCTGGACATGGAGGAGAAACTACTCAAGTACTTTCCTAAGGAATGGAAGCAAGATTCGGTGAAGGTAAGTGTGTGAAATATTTTCTACATCAGTGGATATTGTAAGCACCCCGTTCTAAATCACATGTTTCCCCCCCGACGACTCATCCCAGTTCCCAGTTAAGGACCACTGCCACTCTGTGCCCACTGCCCTACATAAGAGCCGTGCATTGTCTTTAGAATGACAAAAAGCTTTACCAGTTCTAGTTGGCCCATTCACCCATCCCTGTTTCCTCCCACAGGGGTTCCAGAAGAGAGCTTTACCCCTACTCCTCTGCCTCAAAGTGCAGTACTATGTGGAGAATGGCAGACTCATCTGGTGAAACTCCTCGGCTTTTATACCCTTTCTCTCTATATCCTAATAGGATCAACTTCACTATATTTCAATTCATTATCCTCTCGCAACTCGTGTTCTGTTTCTTTGTTACGGTCCTGTAATTACTTTGTTCTAACAGTTGTGTGCATGCGTCTGTGACCCCCCCCCTCCTCCATCCACCCTTATTGTGTTGTGCCAGTGAGCGGAAGGCACGGCGTCTGTACTACTCTGACCTGAGGGAGCGGGTGCTGCGCTCTGAATGCCGTCAGCAGGAGGAGGTGTACTTCCAGCTGGCAGGTTACGCCCTGCAGGCTGACCTCGCAGACCACCCTCCGCCAGGGGACGATCACGGGGGCACTACTCCCTATTTCCAGCCTAAGGAGTACTTCCCTCCCTGGGTAGGTGTGTGTGTGTGTGTGTGTGTATTAATAGGTCAGAATGTTTTTGTTAAGAATCCCCTTCAGGAATCGAGTTAGTGATTGGGAAAGTTCAACATCGGTAATACATGTCATTGCAATTTATTGATATTATTTTTTTCTGATTAATTTTACACGTTGACATTTTTTTTGCAGACTTTTATAGCTTGCAGCTATTACAGACTCAGCATTTACAAAATCATAATACAATTGTATGGTCCCTTTGTTCTATCTCGGGGCTCCTTCCCGCTGCTGCAGATTGTAGCCAAGCGTGGAGTGGACTATCTGCACTGCCACGGTCCCAAGGTGCACAGGGAGCTGTGGGGCATGCCAGCCCGAGACGCCATCCTGCACTTCATCAGGGAGTCCTGTCGTCTGGAGGACGTCCCTGTCACCTTCTATCGGCTGCAGAAGGTCAGAGGTCACAGGGAGTCTGGAGAGATGTCCAGCTGTTTGGATGAGACTTGCTGTATAGAGACACTGCAGTGTTTATCCGAGTTCAATCGGGGCAGTGATCAGTGTGTGGTGCTTTGGATTTTGGTTTCTAGTGGTTTCCTTTTGTTCTGAAAAGATCAGAATGTAAAACGGTTTTGTTGAGTTTAACAGGACGGATTGGTACAGACCCGTTACATAATCTGAATCATAATGTTAATATAATCTATTTACGACCATGTTGTTGGACAAAATAGGTTAATAATTACAAACTTTAGGGTCTTTCAAGATGCCACAATGTACGTGTCAAGTACCTTTGAACTGGTTCC
>JAVQJS010070119.1:0-16279 GCA_036024795.1 Galaxias rostratus | reverse complement strand
CACACAGTGTGTGTATTTTGACTTCCGCCGAACCCCTGAGACTGACTCACCGAACCCCTGGGGTTCGATCGAACCCAGGTTAAGAACCACTGCTCTAGGCCAATAGGAATGGATCGTTCCATGCAAATAGAATTAAAAAGGCCTAGACATGTCTTTCTTTGGTGTCAATACTCGCGGATTCACACTAATCCACAATGACCATATTTTCATAGTGGCACTGTTCTTGCTTGCATTAATTAGCTCATTACAATTTGAAGTATTTTTTTCTCCCCCGAAAGGTCTTTCATCTTTACATTACATTTGGAATGGTGAGTGACCTTTAAATCCAGCCATTTCAGGCTAATTAGCGCCATACACACATAATATGGTTGGTTTAATATAAATGAAGTCCAACTTAGCCAATAGTGGGTTCTGCTGGTGAGGACATATGTTAACATTTATGCGTCCTAACAGAGAAAATGAATGTGGAGATAGTGCTTAGGAGGGTGAGATAACCGCTGCTCTATAAATGCACTAGATTACTTCCAGACAACACGGCAGGGAAAGGAGTTGACAAACAGAGAGAATTAAACCGGTTATTTTCTCTCAAGACTCAGCCAATTCGGGACTAAAAAAACAACGCTTTTCATAATCATCAAGGAGCAACACTTCAATTACAGTTCACTGGCGTAGAGAAATTAAGGTTAAAATCTCCCGTTACCTTGACACACTTTCAAAGACCGTAACGACGAGACAAAGAGCCAGCCACTTCTTTTCACGGCGTCCCTGACAGCGAGCGGCACTTTTGTCTTTGCTCACAGAGGACTGTCCCTCTCGGAGCCGGCTGGACAGTTCGGGTGGAGACGTCCGGGTGAGACTCCACTCAACACGGTCACCTCTGTGGAGATCTGACAACCACAGAAACCTCTGGCCAAAGGCTAAGTCAATAGCAGGGAGTGCATGCCACTACCGCCCGTTGCCTGGTGACCCCCCACCCCCTTGCAGCCAAGGGGGGGGGGGGTTCTTTTGTGCTGGCTGCTTGAGGGCAGGCTGATTTAGGCCCAGACAGCGTCTTAGCACTGTGGGAGAGCAGACAATCATAGTCAGCGTAAGGTGCCTTCTTGTGTTATGTCCTTCGTTGGACAATTGCCTTTAGGGCCACGAACGCACCCTGCTTTCTCGTTTTTGTGTAGGGACACCAAGGACTTTAAATTTGGCACCTAATTAGTCCATTTTCAAATGGGAATTCAGATCCTTGTCAAATGGATTGGCCAGTTGATGAGCACACTAGATGAATCTCTAAGGTTTGAGAACAAACACATGTGGGATTGTGGCAGCACATAGAGAGAGGCTCGTTTTTACTGGGTTTCTAATCACACTCTTCGGTCTATGTGGCTCTGGACTTGTCATGTATTATTTCCTGAATGTGGCAGTGAATCTGTAATAGGGAGGTATCGGCCATATATCAGGATCACCTTTTGTACTGCCATCGGCTGTAGGCCCATGAGATGACATTCACTGATGACAGAGGCTGATGCATATCTGTCACATTTCATTTTATTTTGATTGACTTTGCACTCAGAATACAAAAATAGGGTGATAAAGGGCTGAGGGATTAGACAATAGCTCAGCTATTTATTTTATAATGAAGATTAATTTCCCTGACTTGTTTCCCTGGTACAAAACAAAACAAACAATCATTGGTATCGGTCCAAAACCTCCCAATCGATGCATCCCTAATCCGTGTAATAATCCTCACTAAGAACAAGCACAGGTCACTACACATGAATTGAAACTACCAATTTAAAGGACAAATGCTTTCTAATGTAAACTAGTAGCTTGGTTAATATTCCGAGTTTTGAATCAGCTATTCTCCATTGTTAACCTTGGCTCCAAGGTTTCCAAGGACGCTATAAAAATGTGGACCTAATAGCTCAAAATGTCAATGTCACTGAAGAGAGTTGAAAGAACAAAGAGCTTCACTTCCCAAAAAAAACTGTATACTCTAATACTGTATACTTATAACTCTATAACAGAGATCACAGCTCTCCCACTGCACAGTCTCTATTAGTGGGACAACGTTCTAACTCCATAACAGAGAACACAGCTCTCCCACTGCACAGTCTCTATTAGTGGGACAATGTTCTAACTCCATAACAGTGAACACAGCTCCCCTTAGAGACTACAGCTCTCCATCAAAGCTAAGATGATCTTATTTGTTCCAATACGCATGCCATTAAACATGAAATATGAAACAGTGCTTGTAAGGGGCTTTAAAGCTATACCTTGCAATAACATCCTCTACCTCAATAACAATACATCTGCAGTGAACGTCGCCGGAATTCCTTGATTCACTGAGTATTTGGGTCATTTGCTCCAAGAGTCTGGGATACATTAGAGTGCGGGTGTCCGTGAGAATCTGCCATTGGCCCGTCCTCGGAGATTACGCTCATGTGGGAACCCGTTTCGACAGCTGGAGTGCTGCCTCCGCAACAGAACGCCCAAATAAAACACTTTAGCAAGGCATCACACCCTCTTCACCCCGCTCAATAGCTTGCATGGCCTTTTCAAAGCTCTGGAGTTGAATCTTGTCTTCCCTGGCATGATTTTCCACACGGTAAACGAATACATGCTCTACTTTGAGTAAAACGAATTCCGTCCGAGGGAAAAGACTGTTATCGGCATCGTCCTGTTATTTCTAAGTCCTAACCTAAACAGGTTAGAGCTGCGAGTGAGCGTGTAAGCTTTGAAGAAGGATTTGATCTCACTAAACACATATACATCCTCACACGAAAATACACAGCCGTCCACACGCACTACATTATGAAGCAAGGAGACATAATAGTTTAAACAGAGAGAGAAAGAAGAAACCTTGAAATCCCACTTCCTTTAATAATACATGAAAAGGGGGAGATAGGCTAGTGGTGTCTCAGATTTACGTCTTCATCTATTCTCATTACATCGATTCCCCAGTTCAAGAAAAACTACCCGTGTAACAAGCGGTGATCCATAAGTAAGGAGAGCTGAAATCATTTCCATATATATTGAATGACCTTTTCCTCCAGGGATAGAGTGCTGTGGTGGTGGGGGGACAGGGTTTGGGGGAGAGGGGGCACTTTTTGCCCCATTTAACAGTCTACATTACCTCGATCCAGACGGAACGCTATCTCCGGATCTTGCCAACGTGTGATAACCTTTATCGTACGCGCGAGGACTAGGTCGTTATCTCTGTCATATCATGCACCTTCAGTTGGCTATCGCCGGTACATGTGAGCTCTGCTAATTCCCCCTGACATCAGGGCGGTGGGGTGAGTTGATGAGGCCAACATGGATCGGAGGAAAGGGGTTTTCATATACCATCCAGGCCAACTTCTCTCAAATGAAATGACCCAATACGTGGTAGGATAGATCATGCGTTAATCACTGGCGCCACACACTAAAATGAGATGACAATTATGTGCCCTGTCTCGCCAGGTGGATAAAGAGCGTATACATGAACTAAGGCATTTGGCGCTAACTTCCAGTCAGACCAAAGATATAACAAGCAGAAGACCATGTTGATTTACATTTAAAGGGTAACCAACTAAACTGTGATTTAATGGCTATTGAGGCCTGGTTTTCCAGTTCACAAGCTCTCAAGGATTCCCAGGAGTGCAGAGGAGCACCCCCCCCTCCCCACTTGTCTCGTACCCAGTGGGAGTGTTTGTGGAGTTGTCATTCCGTCAACGAGTGTTTACTTGGGTGTTCTTCGCAAAACCACCGCAGTGTCTGAAACACAATGCCTTTCCCACAGTCAACATTAAATATGTACAAATTGAACACGCAAAGCTCTTTAGCAATGTGAGTGAAACCTGTCTCCGCAGACCTTTCAGGGGCACGAGTTGTTGTAGTGTGGTGCAGCGTGGAGAGCAAAAAGGGTTTCGTGCATTTGTCCACTGCAGTGAGAGGCCCGTAAATAAGTGAGGGACTTGACGAGGGAGGTTTTTGGAAAACGCTGTATGTTCTGGAGCGTTTGAAGAGCGGCCTGTGCAAATAGAGCCATTATCTGTATTATTCACCATTCCAGTTCATTTCCCTAAGGCCCTTTTTTTTTTTTTTTGCTAATGGCATACTCATTCAGCAAAGATCTTCCATTCTAACCGTGTGGCTGTGGTTATCAGAACAGGAACTTTAATGAAGCAATCTTCTTTTCCCCTGACCGTGAAAGAGCCCAAGACCAATTACTGCGTAACTCACCAGTCGAGGTGACACCTCCTTTCCCCTGCACATCCTCCTGATTGTCTCAAATGACATGGTTTGTTTTTAATCAAGCCTTTTATTGTTCATTTCCTCAACGAATACTGCAATTACTGTCCGGCGTTTTATCCCGCAGCAAACATTTACGGGGGAAACGGTTGAATATGTTCGTGCATAGTTCCATAGGTCCGATTAAATAACCCAAATATAGCTGCAGTCAGGAAGACACACACTTTCTCAAACAGCTTTTCATTATTTATTGAACACCGCTTCTATCATAATTTGTAACTTGGATGCAATCTCAGGTTTTCATATATTGCAACAGACTAAATAAGATGCTGAATCTGAACCTATTTCTCATTGCCACCCTTATATTTTGAAAGATACTAGGGGAAGAGAGACATCGGTCGAGTAAGCACTTTTTCGTCTTTTTCTCAGATGGTGACTGCCGCAAGCTTCTTATGCTGCGAAAATGTCTGCCCCGGGGTGGAGATGAATAATGAAGAGCATATATCATTATCATAATATACAGACTCCACGTTGATGAACGGCACACAACGATGAGTCATAAAATATCACTTCAACTACCCCGTGCCGGTGCAAAGATTCTGTCAAAGCGAGCAAAGAGAGTGGCTTGGCTTCAAGTACGACAGGAAGCAGGCACTTTCTGTGATGCCACTTAACCATGCTCAGTGTGAATTTCTGCTGGGGCCCATCTTCACTTGCAAAACGAATATTTGTTTTACCTGGAGACCAGGGAAATGGTCCTATTACCAAATGGTTTAATGCTCTGCTGCTGCCGTGTCTGGTGGTTGGATCACACTCGATTGATATTACCCAATCACCTGAGGACTCGAAGGCCACAACATAAAGAGGTACCACAGCAATACAGTTTATACACATTCACAAATAAATAACTTCATTCCAGCAAGGAAACGTATTCAGAGCTTGATATGAATTTGTCAATTTAACTCAAATTATTGTTTACCATCAACATTTAGTCCACTGCTACCAGGATGGCAGGTATGTCATTGAAGAAGAGCTCTTTAGGCCTTTTGGCAGGGCCTATTATTTGTGACTTAAAGAGAAAACCATTACGTTTCAAAATGGTATTTCTGCCAAAAGGGTAATGGGATCTCGGAGCAATTGTTTACTTTTGAGGTTATGTGTTCTCTCGACAAAGGTTCTCCTGTTTGTGTTCACATCAGCTGTGGATAACCATTCGGTCCGCCTCAGAACTGCTTCTGTGTAACTGCTTTTGTAGTGGCCACAAATCACCACAAAATATCCACACGATACTTAGCAAACGGTTTCCTTTCAAACACATTAATAACGTTCTGAGCAATTGTTTGCGCGAACAACTTCACAAAAGAGGACGTTGGGAATTCAATCACACAGATGAATCAAAGCCGGCTGTGTAAGCTGTCAAACAAGTGCTACGGCGGGGAACGTTACGACGAAATGAACGCAAGCTGATGTCTGGAAAACAAGACAATGACATAACAGCCCAGCAAAAGAGGGACTGCATCACTATTGATATTTCCAGTGAAAGGATACCCCCATTTTTACTATTACCATGATCAAAAAGGAGTGTTTACATCTTTACTCAGCCACATTCTTTATTTATATGTACCAAATATAAAGTGTAACCTCTTTTCTTTTTTTTTTTGTCTGTATTTGAAGCGTTTCCCTAATATCTGGTTTCATTCTATCAAGGGAGGTTTCCTCAGATTCTTCCAAATTAAGTTGCAGGAGACAATGATGAAGTGGAATTCCCCGGGGGCATTCGTGTGCTCATCCAACTTCCCCCGGTCCCCGTGCCTTCGCCCCCTCATGAATATTGATACCCTCCCTGCTGGGGCTAATAGTGAAACTGTGAGAAATGGTGCTGGGTGTGTCGATCCCACCGGATCCCCGCGGGGCATGACGTCAAACCGAAAACACAGCCGTCTCACAGACAGGGAGATGATCCCCGTCAACCGGAGAGGGAGAGAAGTCAATGCCCCCAAGACAGACGTTACAGCAACCACCCAAACGCCCGGCTGTCAACACCGCACGCAAACGGATTTGTGATCAAATCTCCCGCGGCAAACATTCGTGCCGACAAATCCCCGTTTGCTCAGGGCTTCCACGACATCGCGTCGGGGAGTGAGACAGCTGTGACAGGGCCCAGTGTCGAGGCATGGCATCGTATCGCCAGGATTTACGAGGAGACGGCACTGCTCCCGACGTTCCCTTTTAATGCTCAGCCTTTTGAGCCCAGCCGAAATGGAGCGTTTCACAATGCGTGAACGGCACACCGCGGTCCTCGCCGTCGTGATGGTACTTTCTCATCCTTATTTGTTTACATCAACACCCGTAAATACTGTGCAAGTATGCTATATCAATGCGAGAGGGATCGATTGATTGCCTTGTCAAGGCCTCCCTTGGAATCCAATGTCCCTTGTGTTTAACAACAATGCCGTGGTGATGAGAGAAGTGTCACGATGCAGTCACAAAGATACAGCTGGGAGGGAAATTCTCATGCCTTTATGTTCAAGTGACTATAGTACAAACAAACAAGCTCCTGTTTGGTTTATAATAAATACAATACCACAAAGACGTTCGCCTATTAGTATCAGATATCAAGGAGTCTTGCAGACGGAGCAAGCCTCAGTATAGAGCTAGAGGAGGCTATTGAGTATGCAGCAGTACATTATTATAAAGCATCACTTCCAATCCCCAGGCCTGACACTGAACATCCAGTGACTACATGGTGTATTAGCCGAGGACGGGGCTGAGCTGGACAAAGGCTGTCAGCCTGCCTGTCACCTCACCGAGACAGGGGAGGAGAAGCATCAGCTGGCCCTGCGCGGGCCTTTGACTAATACACAGAGGGGATCTCTTTAACACCTCCTGAAGGGGCCAACGGCCTGTGACACGGCTTGTGGCGTTAGAGAAAATGAGCGGCCTCTCGGACTAACCGTCCCAGTGTGCCTGCCCCGCTACAGTGACTTTGTGCTGTGGAGGGTCTTACAGCTATGGATACGCTGGCCTGAAGGGTAGCACAACGAAAGGGGTTCCCAACACGATCGTCCTTTTTAGCAATCCAACGGCCTTTTCCGACGCGGCATCAAGAGTGTAACGATCAATTTAAGCATGCAGCAAAGCGATACGTAGGAAAGGGATTATGTTGAAAGAGCCCTAATTGTTTCCCAGGCAACTAGTTACTGCTCTGCGAAGAGGACGGCTGTGAAATTTGTCAGCGATTATTTTTCCCTCGAACGACTTACTCGTGTCCTCCAGCAGTATCCTTTCAAGCAAGACAACCTCATATATATATTAAGATTTTTGAGCAGGAGGGCGGGGGTGTGGGGGGGTCTTAGTAATAGACACTACTTGAGGCAAGCAAGCCAATGAAGAACTTGATCTCTGCCTGAACAAATTATTAACATAAACACATATGTAGATGGAAACAATGACAACGTCACTGAAATATGTAGCATTGAGATGGTCTCGGGGTTAAACGCAGTGATGTTCAACAAAGCACGTAGTTTGAAAATGACGCCCAGGAGACAATCAATTGTGACACTATTAAAGCTGCGTTACACACAGCCGATATCTCTGAATTGACTTAAAGCAAGTGCCACCACAGGAAAACACACAGGAGTTCCACGATGGTGGAAAAAAAAAGAACTCAACATGTAGCCCCATTCATACATACCCCCACCCCCTTCCTCTGTGAAGTGGCTGACCTCCATTTTCTCTTCCTTAATTTGCCTTAGAGTGCAGAGTCTGAGGTAATTACCGGGCCTTTACAAACAGAGGGATAATCAATGACAACTAAGTTAATAAGGGCTTGCTAGTGCGACGTGTTGCTGAGGGATGCTTTTTGTCGTGCGGCGTGACCGAGGCCCATGTGGTCTGCCATTCACACGAGACCCTCTCTCTCTCTCTCTCTCTCTCTCTCTCTCTCTCAGGAGCAAGAAGCAAGAGCCGCCGTGGCGGCACACAATATCCATTGTCTGTGGTCAATCCCTAGCAGAGGAGGGGGCACCACACGAGAATCTCAACGGCCTCCTCACACACACCACCGCCACTACTGCTGCTGCTTTTCATTTCTACGGTGCTCTCGGGCGGAATCTGGCGATAAGACATTGTGAGGGGTTTTCATCCGAGGTTAAAGAATGCGTCGGCTCGTGTGAGCGTATGTGTTTTTGAAAGGAGAGGACGACAATACTCAAACAGTGCAAGAGTCACTCTAATCCACATGAGATTACCATCGCAAACAAAAACCCAAGGATATCATCATGCCATGAATGTAGTAGCAGAGAAACAAAAGCCTGCGCATTACAGCTAAACAGCTGCCTTTGTTCTCAGGAACATGAATCCTTGCAAGAGGCCAGCCAACAAAGCATCCCCATACAGTTTTCAAATAGAAAACAGTAACATTTTCTTACCTGCAGTTTGGAGGTGGGTCTAGTGTGATTTCGGCAAGCTCCTTCTGAATTCTGTAAAGCAAATATGTGCATGCTCAATTTCCATTTGTGGGGGAAAAACCTTGTATTATTAGACCAGGCCTACAAGGGTTAATTAATGGTTCAATTCTACTTTATAAGAAAATATCCAGATTGATTGATTGATTGTTGCTTACTAAATGATCAAGTGACTGGTTGTCACGTTTTATAAGATTGCCAGCCCCCTAACAAAGAAGGCAGGGACATAGCCACGGGGCACGTTCACAGTAAAGCGAGTCAACTGCATACAATGAGGTGCGCTAGGAATAATATCCGTCACCTTGCAAATTACATTTCGTATCATTCCAAGGTATCGCTTTAAGCATAATGGATGACAAACCAAAGAACACCCTGTTTGGCGATGTGACCTCAAGCAGAGGCAGTGTTGCACGGGCACTTGTCACAGAAGTGAATTACCAAAACAGAGTAACAACAAACAAGACAAGCAAATGATGATCGACTCAGAAGGGCGATTGAGGCCATCAATACAAATGTTTTGCCATTTATTTCATAGGCATCCGTCAGGGGTTGAGAACAGCGTGAGGCGCCGTCTACTAATGGCGACATAAACGCAGCGCCGCCGACAACAGAGGGCTGTTCAGCATTATGGCCTTCATCACTCGCAACCCGTAGAGAGGCAAGTGAGTGCCGCACATACAAAGACTTTCGGAACGCCACAAGCTGCTCTGGAAAGCTGTGGCCCCAGTGAAACTCTTTTGTAAATGGTCGCATAATTGTGTCGGCGCCTTGTGTCGAAGCAAATAGGTGCTCCCTCCGCCTGGTGGGGTTCTGTCCAGGACAGGCATTCATTGGAATCAACTCATTTATTGCAAATGTTGCCAGGCTAATTGATTTCCCTGTTGACACACACTCTTCACTCTGTGCTGCATACAAACTGTGGCTCACTGTATTCTTTGCTCGTGGGTTATCGAGGGTTTAATAAGTTGTCCTTCTCACCCTGCAGATGACCTATACTCCTCCCACGCTGCCCTAGATTACTCCTTTTCACAGTGAACCTCAATTTTGGACTGGTAACCATGGCAGTCCAATTCGGCTCAGTGACAATCCGAATGAAACCTTTAACATGAAACGGTCTAGTGGTACCTATGATTAGGAGGCCGGTGCCATTGGGACTTGTTGGCTGTCTACAACTTCACATCCCCTTGAGGGCAAGGGAGAGGCCCCAAACACTGCCTGCATAAATAGCATTACCATGAGTCAGATGAGCACTTTACCTCTTGGCACTGGTCGAGAGTTTGGCAGCGGTTTTACTTGAAATCTTGGTCTCCTTCTTTTTGGGCTGTGCTTGTTCCCGCTCCTGTTCAGGTGGTGCCGATTCTCTTTGTTCAATATCCGAGCTTCCCCCACTGGTGCTGGGGCTATCGTCCGGTCTCTGCACTTCACTGGACATCTTGGCCCTATAAAGGGACGTCACACTGTGTAATGCACCTTTCACAGGGGTGGCGCATATACAACCGTCAATGCCATTTCAGTAAAAGACTGGGTTAAAGTTGCAGAATTGGTGAAAATGGGATATTATCTTAACTATCCTGTGGGGTTTCTTGAAAGTTGTGATGGATTAAAAGCATGTCAACAGGCGGGAACAAGTTAGATATCCATTTGATGGAAAAGAAGGTAAGACTGAACAGATAGTCATGTATGGAAATGTATTGTATAGCAATAAACTGTGCTACACAAAATGTAAACCGATTTAGTGTGTAGAATTAAACCGTTTTAGCCTACTCATTCATAAAGAGCATTAGCCCTTCAATGAATAGAATACGGGGTGTGATAAAAGTCAAATGCGATTAAACTGCCTAAACATGTAAATGACATGTAATGATAAAAAGAAGGGAACTGTAACTACCAATTATTGAGAATCTAATATGTAGATTGAGAAAGCACAATAAAAGGGCTATTCCCTTTGACCTGCAACTGGTCAAGAAGTGTTCTTAAAAGGACCGATGTCATCTCAAAATTTGATAAAAAAACACTCTGTAATTCATATTGAGTTTAACATAAACATACGAGAGTATCACAAACATGTATACACAAAATCTGTACAGTCTACCAGATTTGTTGGTTTATTGAACAGTTACTCCATAGGTGAAGTCAAACTAGTGCTATATCACTTGTCTCTCCCGGGGGCGTTCCATGATGAGGACATCAGCACTAAAATGCATCAATTCGTCCAACACATGTATCGACTTGCGACGAGGCGTACACAATGGAAATGATACTTTTTATAAATGGAACACAAATCAAGGAGCTGGGTATATTACGATTAAGTAACATCCAATGTATCTTATTTACAAGCACGACATCCTATTGTTTGATTAGGTCAGCAGCATGTTTATACTCCCGTGGGAAATAAGACAACGACCTAACAGCGTGGAGGAGTCAAATAAGAAATTATGGACATCATAGCCTGACAGAAGAAAAGTACGATTCTGTCATGCCATGCTATTTGGTATTTAAATCTAAAGGCCTCAACGTCAAAAAAAAAAAAACACTCAACACGAATACGCAGAGTGCACGTTTGACCAGGATCATCCAAACCAGGGAACAAGAGCAGGTCGAAGCCAGTCGACACAAGGGCCGTATAAACTGCTGGAAAATGTGTGAATCCTCAAGGTTTCTCGAGTGTCCACATTGTGCATTGAGAGCACTGCCCCTAGCAAAGCACAAAGGGAGGCACGTCCCACATCCCCCTCATTGGAAAACGCCACTTTCATGGGACATTTACTTACTTTCGGTGTACTAACAAGACATAGTTAATCGCGTGTTTCAATATTACCTGCAGCTGACCGTCGATGTTGTTTTCAATATTATAATCCCAAGTGAAAAGTATATCCTCACACGGCCGTCTGCTCGCGCTCGTGTCCTTGCTATTTAACTGGAGGTAGCAACAGAAAAGCGATTACAGAAAACTGAGGCAGCCGGACCGCCTCCACGCGCGCTCCCAGATGGCGCGCTCTGCTCGTTCACGGTTCATGGTATTTTTCTAGATGGAGACAATTTGCTCATTAACAGTTTACCTTGATTGCTTTCGTTAGAGCATAATTTGGATTTTTGACGTGCTCAACGTGCAAAAATAAAAGTAGAAGCTCCATCTTTTCTAAGAATTTCAATAGCAAGAAATACTTTTTTCTTTTCTTTTCACATTCATGTTTTAGGTAATTCTATCAAGCTCATAATACACAACTTTTTACACCTCACAAGGGCAGAACACATGATGGACTTATGGAAGTTACTGGGAGTTGCTACAAAGATACATACTTTGAGGCATATCAGGGTTTCAGTAGTTATCAGCATTACTGGCCTCAGCAGTAATTCAACCCTGTAGCTGGGAGGTATAAGCTCGAGGCTGTAGAGCAATGCAGGACCATGTGTGGTTGATGGTTGATTGAGGTGTGTGTTTGTGTGCGTGTGTCAGGGAGAGGGTGGGTTACCGGAGGCGGGAGAAGAAAGAGCTCTGTTTTCGTGTGTGATGTGCAATCAGTGACAAGGAAAGGCCTACAAGCATGTATTGAAAAAAAACAAATTGCCATGAAATTTAATATCTTGAAATTAAATGTGAAAATGTGTCTATGAGCGCCAACAACAATAAAAAATTGTTGCCTACTTTCTGGTTCTTTGATACCCCAGGGGAAAACACAAACTCCCAGACTGCATTCAGGAAACAAGCATTGGTTACATCTTTAGAAAGGAATGACAGAACAGCACACACATGTATGATAATGTTATAATAATGCAGTCTAGACTTTTAATCGTACTGAAATGGAATGAAAATTTACTTGTTTCTGTAGTTATGAATTAAAAAAAACATACTTATCTAACTATTCTGGATGCTGGGTTAGAAGCAGACACAAGACATCGTTTTCCGGTCTTAATTAATTAGACATGATAATAAAAACTAATAGTGGTATTCTCCATTTCTCCAACCATGTGGAAACAAGTTTGCCACCTCTGCCTGTACTTTGACACGGGTTAATTTCAAGTTCACAGGACTTACAGGGGCTTTTGATGCGTCACTCTTTCCTTGTTTAAGGTTCGTGCATTTGTGGATCGTCATTCTAATGAGGCCTTCTGGATTGCTCTCTAAAGCCATCAAATCAGCATGACAATAGCCCTTGGCCTCCGCCAATCTATAGGCCAGTGGCTGAATGGTGGAGGCAGCAGCATGTGCACATCCGGAGTGTTGCCCCGGCAGGCCTCAGGGTCACGTCTGCTTAGTGCCGAGGGCCCTTTGTAATTTAAAATCAGGGTATAAGGTCTGACCCACAGAACAATTCAGAGCTCGGTCCTTCATGTTCTCCAGTCCCCTCTCCACACCAGAACCAATGGTGGAGGAATGCCGAGCGTCCCCCAGGGCTGTTATTGGACATGACTTTGGACGTTTGTGAGCAGCAGTTTGGGGGAGTTTTAATTTGTGTGGAGAGAGAGGTGATTTTTTTTATTAGCAAGATCTGACACAAATAGAAAGAGAGAGAGAGAGAGAGAGAGAGTAGAGAGAGAGAGAGAGAGAGAGAGAGAGAGAGAATTGTTTACATGTTTGCAGAAAGCTTTTGATATCCATGAATGTTTTATAGTAATTCCTGACGAGAACCTGATGAAAGATGGTGTAATCATCACTTTAGAAAGTGAGAAAGTCAAGTTATGTCCTGATTCAGTAATCACTGTCCAGGATGGAGTAATATTTCTCGGACACCAATTTTTTTTTTGCTTTATTTATCTGTTAAATATTGACTGACTGAAACGCCATGAATATATTTGTATAGACTGCTCTGTTTTGAAATAAAAATTAAACTAAATAATTCATGAAAAAATTATCATGGGTAGAATCTTTTTCTGCCAAATATTTTTATTACATTTTGTGCCTGTTATATATGTGTATTTAATACAGTTGCACTTGACATGATGGCATCTGACAGTACAGTTAAGAGATGGTAATTGTCCAGCAGTTACAGAATCAGTGTGTGCATGTTTGTGTGTGTGTGTGTGTTTGTGTGTCTGTGTGTGTGTGAGTGTTGGTGTGAGTGTGTGTCTTTGTGTGTGTGTCAGTGTGAGTGTGTGAGTGTGTGCAAGTGTGTGTTGTAGTTGCCTTCTGGTTTCGAACACAAGGTGGGGCTATGAGACCTGCCATTGATACTACAAACACAGCTGCTATCTGCACTCCAGAGCTCAATAGCTGTTCAACCCCGTGCACCACATACACACACACACACACACACACACACACACACACACACACACACACACACACACACACACACACACACACACACACACACACACACACAAACCTGTGCACACGCTGCTGCATCTCTTCCTTATTGTGTGATGCCAGAGTGACATTCCTGTCATTTTAATGTCACAGCGGTGCGATGAGGAGGGGTTTTAGGCCAGGGGCCTGTCGGTCTCTCCTTCCATCTCAGCCACAGTGGCAGCACTGTGGGCTAAAAGACAGTGATTGGACAGACCGGAGAGGAGCCAAGGTCACCCAAACACATTCTCCCTCTTGTCAGAGTGACATTGGCCATAGACCTGAAGCTCCCTCCGTGAAGTGGGAGCTGTGGAGGAGCCGAGGATACATGATGGGGACTGTTGATTATCCGATTTTCCAGCATGATACCATCAAACCAGAATGCATTTACCAGCCACTCTTATTGCATTGTTCTGGCCACCCGAGAGTGCTGAAAAGGTGATACCCTGTTTTGAGGCACTCGATAGATTCCTCTGATTAAATTGACAAGATTGCATAGAAGAGGGGGTTGTGTCGTTAGACTCTTACAAAAAGTCACACAAGGGCCAGGAGTCGTGTATAATTCATCAAAGGGGGCTGTGAAGCTCTTTGTGGTTGTCTTGTCCTATTTCAGGGCCAATTGTGAAACTGATTATCTTTTCAAGTACGAGAATGGAAATGGACACACTCTAGTTGGCTCGCACTCTGTTCAACTCTGCAAGAAGCAAAATGGGTTTCTTTTCAATTTGGTGCCATAAATGAATGTGTAGAGAGTGCTGTTTTTGTGAAGAAAAATAATAATCATATCAAAAGGTCCTATTCATTTTTATAAATGTCTGAATTTAATTACTTTCTCCATAATCTTTAAGGGTTGGTTTCAACAATGGTGTTGAGCCAAGAATATATTGTAGTGGAGCAGCAGGACACTATAAGAGCCAGTCTAGTTTGTGTCAAACGTATGCTTGGCTGTAGTCACCATCAATCATAGGCTATTCAAACACAATCAACCTTGTTGCATTGTGGAACGGCTCCGAACCCCTCTCCAATTAACAATACAATCACACCTGATTGGCGGTGTGTATGTTGGTCAGATTCCAAGAGGTAATCTAGTTTTCACTGGCACCAAAGTAGCTCGTGTTCTACCAAAGGATGGAAGGAGACGGAAAGAGAGAGA
The DNA here is from genome assembly GCA_036024795.1 of Galaxias rostratus. Classification (NCBI taxonomy): domain Eukaryota; kingdom Metazoa; phylum Chordata; class Actinopteri; order Galaxiiformes; family Galaxiidae; genus Galaxias; species Galaxias rostratus. The sequence continues at coordinate 1,149 of JAVQJS010070119.1, read as the reverse complement.
GAGAGAGAAAGAGAGAGAGAGAGAGAGAGAGAGAGAGAGAGAGAGAGAGAGAGAGAGAGAGAGAAAGAGAAAGACTCTGACAGTGCACACCTGTTGTCATACTACCAATACTTTTATAGAACTTCCTGTATAAAGTGAGCATTCCTGTGCATCAGGATATTGCCTTACTTTCCCACACCGTAGGTTTTTGGATAAGAGTCGTTGGGGTTTGACATTTCCACTCTAGTTTTTCCACCGTTTCCACAAAGGAATACACATGGTTTGGAAAAGGCTCCCGGCGTAGGACAGTGTTCTCCCGCGTTGGTCTAAATAAATGGTTTGTTTGCATTCCCCATGCTTTGCACATAATGTGCCCGTGCCAAGACATACAGTATTGTTTACACAAAATAAAAACATGCAATTTAAAACGCAACACGAAATGGAAATCACCCTGGGAAAGACCTTTGGCACAGACTGGCTGTTGTTAACACTGTTGTATAAATAACTACATAATTTGTTACTTTTCTCTGATCATTATGTAACTACAGAAAAGTTGGGAAAGCTTAGTTTTTTTCTGGGAACGAGTCAGTGACTCTTCTATGAAAGCGTCGTAAATAAAGTATGAAGTTGAGGTTTATATTTACCTGATAAACTGTGCTGTCTTTAAAAGTTGGTTATGTTTACTGTATATATATATGTATAGTTCATCTGACAAAGCAAAACAATGGGAGCAAACACCCCCTTGTCAAACAAGCCTAAGCATGGGATGTGCTCTGTGTTTGTGATATGTGAAAGAAGTTACGACTCAATAAACTTTACAGGGGGCAATAAAATAACGCACAGCGTGTTGTACCCTCAGAAACCATAAAATATGAAGTCGGAATTCCCAATAAATATTTATCTCTTCTTAAGTTATGTTTAAATGATTTTGCCATGTCCGCTGAGAGATAAAGACCCCGTTGTGAAAGCACATCCAATGCAGTGCTGAATGCGACCTGTAGATGACAGCAGTGTGGTATACAAAAAGCAAGCCTTATTAGAGTGAGACACATTTTCAGCACACTGACACATACTTGTAAGGGTGTGCAACACTGTTCTATTTCTAACTTTTTCCTCAAACAAGAAAAGTTGATGTGCAATATGTAGGAATACGACTGCACAATGCACTCT
>JAVQJS010070113.1:0-16207 GCA_036024795.1 Galaxias rostratus | reverse complement strand
TGTCCTAAACTATGGAACTCTCTCCCTCCGTCAATTTGTAATTCCAGCTCGTTATTGATATTTCAAACCAACCTTAAAACCTATCTTTTCACCCTAGCATACCCTAGTTAACTCTGTTTAGAATCCAGTCCCGGGATCTTCTAATTTGTCATACTTCTAGTTAGAACTGTTGTTGTTGTCTCTGTTATTCTGTTTCTGTCTAATTGTTTCTCCATCTTTTTTGTTATTATTATTTTTTGTCATGTAATCCAATGTTTATATTGTGAAGCGACTTTGGGTGTTAGAGAAGCGCTATATAAATAAAATGAATTATTATCATTGTTATTATTAATCTGTAACACCTGAGTTTTCATCAGAATAAGTGAAAGCCCAACCACTACCATTTCAACTGTAAGAAAAGATTGATTGACTTTGTTCAGCATGATCTATAAAATTCCACCTTGAAAATGTCTTTATATATAAGCTGTGGCTTGCTTGGCATTTGGTTTTAAAGAAAATGAGAACTGGACAAAAATAATGTTTAATGATGTTAGATTTATCATAAAACCGACTTAGGTTAAAAGACACATTTCAGTTTCCTGCCATAAATTAGTAACAAGAAAAAGTATGCATTGAAAAAAGACAATTTGTTTACCTAACAATTCCAACAGAATGAATTACTCAAACTTAAAAGATAGTTCAAATTATGAAACCAGTCCCCTTTTGCTGTCAACTGTCAATATTAAATTTTATTGGCGCATAGATGTTCTTCATTAGAGTCCATTGTCCATATAATTCTCTTCAATGTATTGGTCTCCATGGCTCAGAGCGACTACTCCTTTCCTTTGTGGCAAAACCGTGAAAAATGCATCCTTCCAGTCTCCCTTCTCCAAAAATGCTAAAATAATCTCAAAAACTACAATGGAAAACAGACAACAAATATTAAATTTACATCAAATCATTCCAGTGATAACAAACTTAAGTCAAACCTGATTCAGCATTACAACTTTGCGAGTTGACATTTTGTTTAGAAATATGGGGACCAAAATTCAGATGACATGACAATGACTGCTTCTTTACCGTGGTTGACTGTCAGCACTTTGCGACTGTTCATCTTAACAAAGCTACTCAGAGGGAGTTGTGCATGTTCAATTCCTTGCTCCTCAGCGTTCTTAAATGTTATTCCCTACAAAAGAATTTGAAAGTGAAAGTCAGACCATAGCCGTATATTACTAAAATATCATTATGATGTAAATTGTGTTATATAGTTACTTATAAAATACACTGCAGAACAAAGTCCGCAAAAGTTCACCCTTTTAAAAAATCCTACTACAAGTATTGGATTAGAACAAACAGAACTTATAAGGGGTCACTGTTACCTATTTCAGTGGGCTTTACCTTCCATTTCCCTTGAACCTGTGCATACAATTAGAAGTCTATCTTGTTTCTACCACTGAGCTGCCATAGACCTCCATTGAAAACACCTGCAATACTAGTCCTGTCTTCAAGAGGGCGTAATCCCATATTATAGCTATCTCAAGACAGACTCAAATTTAAGAAAGAAAAAGGAAAGATCCTAATTTTCTAGTTACTAAGTAAAAAGGTAGAATGAAGTTGGCGTTACTTGAAACCAAGTAAAAAGGTTAAATGAAATTTGCGTTACTAAATGTAATGCAATTCTCTTGACATATATAGTATAAAAAGTAGGTATGAAATAGTATAATAAACTTTGCTTATTTAATATGAATAGGTAATTAGTTTTTCCATTGTAACAATTTAATTTACTGTTGGTTTCTCGAGATCTTGACTTTATAATTAAATAACTCTTATTGACAAAAAACAAAGCTTTATGAACTCATCACGGGAATACGGAGAATTCTCAATTTATCTGAATTATCTCCGTATTCCCTTAAGTTTTACGAGCCCACTAGGTGGCAGTATGGAATTCAGTAATCCAGAATGTACAGAAAGCCCTAGAAGTACAAGCACAGACATGGAAACTCCCGTTCATGTCCTGCCGAAAGTATAAAGAAGATTAGCTTGCATACCTTGGGTAAGTTATCTTGACAAACTTTGCATCCAAGTTTTTTATTATTTCATTAATAACAACTAATACATGACAACTTTATATCAACTGCATATTAACTGCATATTTAATTTTAATTTTCGGTTTGGATTCAAACACAAATATTAAAAAGGTTGACTAGCTAGCATTCATTGCGTATCAAGTTAGCTCAACCTTATATCCAAGTTTGTTTAATTTTATTAATAATAACCAATACATAAATTTAAATCAACTATATATTAACTGCATATTAACTTGTTTATTGATATAGTTAATATAGTCAGTTATATTCCGTATAGTTCAAGTAGTAAATTTAGTTAATCATTTCTTACTATCTATCACAACTGTGGATTAGTAATAATAATACATTATATTTATAAAGCGCTTTTCAACACACTCAAAGACGCTGTACAAAGTAAGAGTAAACAAAAATAAAGCAAAACAAGCCGCCGGTCCATCACAGGGCCAACACAAAGGGACAAACAGCAAACTTGCATATTCAAACCTACGGACAATTTAGAGTCACCAATCACCCTGCATATTTTTGGACAGTGGGAGGAAACCGGAGAACCCGGAGGAAACCCACTCAACACGGGGATAACATTCAAACTCCACACAGAAAGGCCCTTGGGTCAGGTAGGGAATCGACCCAGGACCTTCTTGCTGTGAGACCGCAGTGCTAACCACTGAGCCACTGTGCTGCCCAAACAAGTATCAAATGTTGAAGGCCGTTCTAAAAAGGTTTTCAACATGATGTTTGTGTCTTTTTTCATTCTACTTCCATTTAGAGGGTATTCTGTACTTCAAAGTTGAGGGTGAGCAGTTGAAGAGGGTGATTTTAACAGAGGAGGACAAGGTGACTGAGTTGACAAAGGTCCACTCCGGTCACTTTGAAACCTAGCAAATGCAGGCCAATATCAATTCACTCTTCTACTGGTGAAGCATTACCCACAATGTCCATGCATGGGTCAGGAAACATATTAGGACCATTTAAGCCCTCCAGGAATGAAAACTGCTACTTTTTGACAGCAACAGATTTCTTCACCGAGTGGATTGAGGCCATCTATAATTTTCACACCCTATTTGACTTTTCTCACAGATGATGTGTTCTTTTCAGGGGCTACTTATTAAAGTAGGTACCATACCAATTCGTTTACTTAAAAAAAGAGTGGGGAAATGCATTAAAAACAATCCAAAAACACATTTTGGGGATCTCTCTCTCTCTCTCTGTAGTGGTTGCACCCCACTACTTGTGACTCATCTGCAATTCCTCTTTGTGAAACGTTCGAAAGGGATGTAACGATACACTCAAATTACAATTCTATATTATTCCCAATACTAGATTGTCAATACATTTTTCTGAAAACTACAAAAAATAAATTATATTGAAGACTAATTATGCCTGAAGATTCTTAGATTCATTCTAATAGAAACTACAAAATGCATCTTATTTCTGAGGTAAGGAATATATTATGCAAAACATTTCACAAGGTTTTTTCAAATTCAGCAACAATCTGGCGGTATAAAACAGGAGTAGGGAAACCTTTTGGGTCGGCCACATTGACTTTTAAAATTTGACAGACCGGCCCGGCCGGGCCATTACCAGATGCATACATGTCATAAAAACATAAAAAAGGCATTTCACTGTTAACACTTACATTTACTTTTACATTTAAATTTAATGGAACAGAGTTGTTGATCACACTTTCTTGCCAGTGCATCAATGTCTGGTTTTAGTTTTGCTGTGGCAATTCTTAGAACAGATCTGAGGTGTTCATCATACAACTGGGATCTGTGGGGTGCTTAGTTGGTGATCATCACACTGAAAGTCTGTTCACACACATATGTAGAGCCAAACAACACCAGCATCCTCTTTGCCATCTTCTGCACGTTTAGAGATTTGGGTGCACTTAATAAAGTCTAAAACCCGTCCAGTTTAAAAGAGTTAAACTTCTCCTTTAAGACTGTGTCACATTGGAGTTCAATCAGTTCCAACTACTACTCATGTGACACCGTCGGGTTTTGTGTCAAGGGATATGACACCAGCTGAAGTGTCAATTTGTCCACAATTTGTACTACACAACACATATTAATTGCGTCCATTTAGTATTGAAAAATAACTGGCATAATCAGTTTTAAACGTTTGAAAACTTCCATAGTTCAACAAGTTTCTTTTTATTTTTTAGCTTTGTGATCATACAAGCCAACATTGTTTGGGGTTTTTGTCAACCGGCAAACGGAAAATATTTGTTCTTTCGGCCACACATTAAATTTAACGTATATGCGCAGATTTGGATTGCACAATTCGTCCCTGTTCGGTTCAACCACACGTTTTTAGTTTTACTTACTCTTGATTTGAATTACTTGTATTGTGCTTGCAAACTTGGCTAAATATTTCCAATGCTGGTGAAGCTGAGACAGTGTATCTACACTTTTGCCGGATGTTCTGTCCATAATTAAAGGCGCATAGGAACAATTGAAAATACTGTGGATTGTGCGGTGGCTAGCTATTTGACGGTAACCACCAATGTGCGCTTATGTTTACCCACATAACCACGACAACCTGGGCAATGTACGTCAAGTAGATTAAGACGGTGTCGCATCCAAATGGTTCTACCAAAAACATTATAAAATCCAATATCTTACATATTGACATCATGTTAATCACAAGAACCAGGTGAACGTTCCCTGTATACTATGTCTATTAAACGTTAAATTGCAAACTATCAAAAGGTTAGAAAATGGCTCGAAATCAGCAAGGTTAAATGTGCAGTATGTTAGATTTAATAAATGTATATTTTTTTACATTTATCACATACCTCTTCTTGGACGACATCCTGAAGTGAGATGCTCAGAAAGAAGGTGCGCTATATATGAGCGCCCTGGGAACAGTATTACGCTTTTTAAAAACCTAGGAACACCCACCTATCCCCAACTAATTAGGAAAGTTTTGATAAAGGACTGTCTGCCGCCTGTTAATCGCCTTGCTTGCACACTCTTAAGTAAAATCCCGTTTTACAGCGTCACCCTTCGAACGAGCTTGTTGTTATAATTTACATTCCTGAGAAAAGTAGCAGCGAAGTATTAAGTAGTAACTAGTAGGCCTAATTGTAAGGCGGCCGAAGCTGTTGCATGCGGTTGCAAAGACTTGGTTTGTCAAATCACCAAGACAGTTTTAGAACGTTAGGAAGTGTCCGCCAGATTTTGTCATAAAGGTTTTATTCATTTACATGCCTATTTATTGAATATACTCATTAACGTATGGTAGCTATGGTGCCAATTGCAGCTAAATAAAAGCGATAACTCTTACTAATAGGAGAATAAAATAATGAAAATATAAAATATTTGTAAACATTTACTTACTGTACGTTGTTACTATGGAGACGGCAATTTGTGTCTGTGGTCGTTTCTTTGGAGTGAACCACTCACTTCTAGATTTTTTACAATTAGATATTCGAGATCCTTTTGTTTCTCACTTTGTAATAGGACTTAACTGTATGCATTGTTGGTGAGAAAAAACAACATGCACATGATTCACAAAACATTAAAAATAATTGCAATTTTCTACACAATTCTAAAGTACTACATACTGCACCTTTAAGCATAGCAGTAATGTTTCCCTCATAACCACGTTAACCAATGTTGAGCAGCAAGAGGTGTCACCTTCAAACAGTTCTAGAAGAAAAGCTATTCATCACATCTAAGATAATGATATTATATGAATCGTAGGAACCAGCTGAACATTTACCTGTACAACATGCGATCACAGGCAGCGTAATCACAGGCAGGGCCGGCCCGTGACATAGGCGAGCTAAGCAGTCGACAAGGGGGCTCAATGTCAAGGGGGAAAATAAAGGAAATTTCCCTTGTAAATTAATATCTATATCTTCCTATCTACCTAATATCTACAACGAACAATATCCTAGGTCATACTCATATGTTGAGACAACATTGGCCTAACATCAGAACATTGGCCTTGTATCGAGTTCTCTCAGGGGTCAGCCTAACTGGAACGTCACCCACAAACGCGGAGTGTGCGTCTTCCAAAGCTTGGCCCGCAATCGCATTGCGACCATTCAAGGCACAAGCCAGCTGGTCAAAATTGGAATTTTAAACAGTTTTGAAATTACTGTGACAGTTGTTTCTCCAGGAGACTCACGCAAAAAGGTAATTAATGTTGCTGTACTAAACATAAGTTTGTGACTAAATTTGTAACCCTAACGTTGGTTTTCCTATCCATAATTGCCTAAACAAGATTTGTTTGTGAGAGCATCAATGCAATATTTTTATCTGAACTAAGTGTTTGGCTTACTAGCTAGCTTACTTTAGCCAACACCAGCATTAACGTTAAGTAACGATAAACACTGCAACAAAACATTGAGAATTAGTTTACAATTAATGCAGCAGCGTGATAACCCCAGTTATTTATTCCCAATTTTTTTCCAGCTCGATTAAACTTTGTTTTGCCTAATACTTGTGGACTAAATGTTCGTGGAATTTTTTAAAGACTATTTGAATTCCACAAGTTAATTAATGTTTGCTCATTCAACTGTCTAAAATGCAGGGACAGATTACCATCTCATGGGCCCCTGCAGATGAGAGACTGTTGGACCGAGCAACTGCATCACTGGTAGAATCCAATTTATTATAAAATAAGAAGCAAAAAAAATCTTCCAAGTCCTTGTACGCACGTAATCTGTGATCAAAGCACTAAATAAATTATCGAAAGCTACATTAAACGTCTCCTACTTAAAATCTGCGGCTCCCATCAAGCAAAGCATCCATTTCTTTTTCATCCTCATCTGCAATTCGCTTGCGCTTCTGACTGCGATAAATATCATGCCTGTTTGAAAGGCAAATGCCAGCTATGCTTGTGCCTTTCTTTTTGAAGTACTCAAATAACACCCTCTGTGCTTCTCTGTAGAAGTGTGCTGGTAATTTGAAATCTGCCAAGTATGGTGTTCGAAGGGTGGACCACAAAGGCCATTTCTATTGTGTCCAGCTTTGCGCATGTGTGTCCTGTTTTTCATCGGTCAGTCGATATATTGCACAAAACCTCCCTCATATTTTACATAGTTCTCCCGAAGCATGGAGTCACCACACAATGTATTAAATGATTTTTAAATTTTGGGTGAGCCTGTAAACAATTATATTTGCCCGACATTTCGCTAGTGTTGTCGTACGACTGACCAAGACAGTTAGACAAATCTAAACCAAGGTTTTCAACCATGGCAACAACACAATTTGCTTACCTTTCCCCAGAATGGCTTTTGATTGGCTAAAGACCAGCTCTAATAAAATTGACCAGTGTCGATACTTATTTGTTTTAAAAATATAATTGTATCAAGCACTGACATAACTTACTCCAAAAAGGTAAGTTTCCTACAATCCTTTCAACAGGAAAACAATAAGGACTCTAGGGAGGTTGAATGGAAATATTTCACCAGGTGTCATTTGATATCATTAACGTTTGGGAACAATTCAGGACATTTCTCTAAATTGCTGGTTGAATTTTTTTTAACCTTGATTCTGTTAAATATCAGTACTTGCAACTAGAGATAAATGTGCCATGCTGCCACTTCTCTGGCTATGCTGCTGCTTCTCAATTGCACTGCCACCAATCACAAGTATAGCTTCCTCTTAAAAGTGTGCAGACAAACAACCATCCTTTACCATTGTACAAGAAAACCAGATAACAGAGGTTGCCAGAGAACAATTTTTAATCAAATATAAAGCAGTTGATAATGCAATCAAAGGAATAATTTGAGGTAAGTCTACTTGTATGCCTAACATTTCAGGACTGCAAAGCATCAATGGACACAGCGGCGTGTTAGATTATAGACAATTTACCCTTTGATAATTACATCACTTTAAAACCAAATCCATCCAACTTTCCATTACAAGTTAATCCAGGGAATGCCTTGAATAACAGATTTCTGAGGATGTCTTGCTGCTCGAGTCAAGGCTCCTCAAATACCTTCACGATTTTATGACAACTAGCTAGCTATTAACGGTTTCTTCACATAGCTTGTGATACGAAAACCAAATATGTTCATTCAAAAGATGGCACAAAGTTAGTGTAAAGAAAGTCTCCGTAGAAGGAAGATGTTTGTTTTTGTTAATATACACTAACTTATTTCCCCCCAACAGCAGCGTACACAATATCCCCGTCTGTGATGGATTAAAAATTGTTTGTGCCTAGCCTTAGGGTGACAGTTCCTTCATCATGCTTGTCTTGTGCCACATATATTTAGAGAATAACGGAATGACAATTTTTATTTACAATTTTACTCAGGCAATACCCTTTTTTTAAAAATGATGCCTGCTGCCACAGGTTGGCTGGAGAAAACAGGCCAGGGTTGATATTCAGGCATATACGTTTATTTTTCTTAGGACGGGTAGGGACCCCGTCGCCCAGGGTCCCTGGAGACGAGCTCGGTGGGTCCTTGTGGTAATCTGTCCCTGCTAGTATGGTTGTTTTGTTATTTCTATAGAACTAGGTACGAGGTGACTTCATCATTATAGTTATTTTTGTACATGTGTAGGTCTGGTTTATATAAATTGTTCTTGCTAATTTTAGGAAGAAGGGAACCTTGTTCTCACATGCTTTCATCCATGTCAAATTCACAATATCTGGAATGCCCAATAACCAATGTCATTCTAAATGTTGATGAAGTACAAATACTTTCCTTTAATCAAAACAGACCCCAATTAATAATTTTTTATTATTACTATCTACTGAACGTTACTTTCTGTTCTTGAACCTCTATGAAAAGCTTAGTACTATTTGATTGAATAAAAAAATCTCAACATTCTACTCAAAACTGCATAATAGCACAGTGAAAGACAAAAAAAATCAAAAATAATATTACATGTAGATCAGCATTTTCTCAATACTTTGACCTACCTTTGGCAGCAACTACAGCTTCAAGTCTTCTTAAGTATGACGCTACAAGCTTGGTTCACCTATTGTGGGGCAGTTTCTCCAATTCTTCTTTTCCGGACTGTCTCAAGCTTCATCAGGTTGGATGGGGAGCATCAGTGCAAGCCTGTCTCGGCTCTGGCTGGGCCTCACAAGAAAATACACAGACTTGTACTAAGGCCACTCCTTTGTAATCTTGTCTGTGTGTTTAGGGTTGTTGGAAGGTGAACCTTCACCCCAGTCTGATGTCAAGAGCCCTCTCGGGTTTTCATCAATAATCTTTCTGTATATTGCTGCAGTCTTCATTCCCTTGGTCCCAACTAGTCTCTCAGTTCCTGCCGCTGAAAAACACCTCCACAGGATGTTGCCAGCACTTGCTTCATTGTAGGGGCGTTATTGGCCAGGTGATGAACAGTGCCTGGTTTCCTCCAGACATGCATCTTGGCATTTAGGCCAAAGAGTTCCATCTTGGTTTTATCAGATCAGATACATTTTTTTCACATGGTGAGTGTCCTTTAGGAGCCTTTTGGCAAACACCATGCGGGCTGTCCTTTGCCTTTTGCTGAGGAGAGGCTTCCGTCTGGCCACTCTACCCTAAAGGCGTGATTGGTAAAGTTCTGCAAAGATATTTGTCCTACTGGGAAGGTTTTCCCGTCTCCACAGAGGACTCCTGGAGTTCTGTCAGAGCGACTATCAGGTTCTTGGTCACCTCCATGGCCAATGCCCTTCTCCCCCCAAATGCTCAGTTTGGTCAGGCGGCCAGCTCTAGAAAAAGTCTCTGTGGTTCCAAACTTTTTCCATTTGGGAATGATGGGGACCACTGTGCTTGTTGGCTCCTTTAACGTGGCAGAATGTTTTTATACCTTTCATGTGTTCCTGTGCCTCGATACACTACTGTCTCGGAGGTCTATAGACAATTCCTTAGACTTCATGCTTTGACGTGCCCTCTCAACTGTGGGACCTTATATAGACAGGTGCATGTCTTTCAAAATCATTTACAAACAATTTAATTTAACACAGGTGGACTCCAATCAAGTTGTAGAAACATCTCAAGGATGATCAGTGGACACAGAATGCACCTGGGAAACATTTTTACACAAAATACAATCTTCCTTGCCCCTGGATGGGGGGGCAGTAAAAGTCTTGTCTACAGCCCCATAAGGCTAGGGCTGGCCTTGATCACAGGTTAGAAAATGGATTTGAAAGAGGAAATTTTAGATGTGAACAACTCAGTTTTAAAGCGTTCAGGACCCTTTTGTTTCTCACCTCAGAATAAAGACTAGTGAACGTTCGTTCATTTATAACGAATCTTTAAAATTACTCGGGACTAACAAGTTATCTTAGAGAGAGATTTGTTTGTTTTGGTCGCGCATGCGCAAGTCATTTGTTCATTTATTTAAGCATAGTTTGTATAGGAAACAAAAATGATTAGTTCACCCCTCAACTGTGTCTTCAGGTCAAAGACTTTTATAATTTCCATTATATCTCGGCATCGAAACTAATTTTTAGTATGCCACGGTTATTTTAGTTATGACTACCCTGACAATTAAGTCACCTCAAAGCAGTTTCAATTTACTGAAATGTGGTGTGTTGTAGCCAACAAAATCACAATATGGACATAACTTTAAAATGTATTTGTTTAAAATTAGGTTATCCCATACAGCCAAATGACAATCACACTCGAACTACAACTAAATCACACAATATTGCAGTATGAGCTATCTAATACAATAAACTGGTTGTTTTTTTTGTTTGATTTAACTGGAAACTATAATATGAAAAACAGAAGAAAAAAACTGACTTAGTTATAGAAGTCCTGCAAATTACAAAATTGTGATCGGGTAATAATACTTCTTTCAATGTCGCCAGGTAGCTCTGTAGTTCAGGGCTAAAGTGAAGCCTGCGTTCAAAATCACAAATCAGTACCGATTGCAATACTATAAAACAATTATAATACTACACCCTTACATATGACACGTCTTAAAAGGGGTTTTCCTGGCTCCAAAAAGGCTTCGGTGGTAACTTTGTGTGACAGTGAAAGTGGTTGTTCCGTGTTTACTTCAACTTTTACTCAGTGTATGTTTTCCGTTAACACACTTATACATTAATATTTTTAATGCAAGTTCAGGTCTTAAAAAATACAAAGATTTAAAGGTCTTTAAAAAGGAATTTAAAATGTTTCTGGAACACGCTAATCACTGCAGATGTCATATCCATTCACTGAGCATGTAAGCCTCCTTTGGCATGCCCTGTAAAATAATGTAATAAACCTGATGTGGCCCATACACAGCTACCCTGCAGTCCATGGGCCTCTACCTGTTCTTGTACCACCTGCATTTGCCCTTTAACTGACCAGAACTGACTGGCTGGCAAATACAACGTTATTCACCACAAATGAAAAATCTAATTCGATCCATAGCTGTAATACATAGGTAACATAATAAAAATACCTAAATGTCTGATAGGCACAACCATTTTTTTCTAGTTTGTTAGTTTGTTGCAATACTTAGGAGTATTGGTTCAAATGTGATAGGTAACCAACCCTGGGCCACCGAAATACCAAATATAAAGTCCTCTGTGTATATAAATATGCCTAGTAACTATGTCCTCTGGAAAACAAAACGCCCTCCTTACCTTGTGGTGATTGTGATCCACCAAGCCCCCTATAATGTATGCCTTGGTTTGGTCCAATTCTGTCAGCACGTTACTGGAGTCTGAGGTCAAGTACACCAACTCTTGCTTTCCAAATAACTCACTGTAATGTTCCCTTTTAATAGTGATGTCCTGTATGAAAACATATTCAAAGAGGTGTTAATCCAAGATTTTAAACCCTACATTTAGGGAAATTCAGTTCCCAACTCAGAAAATCAGTTCCCACTCAAAGCATCAAACTTTTATAGGTTATCAGCTAGAACCAGAATTGAATATAGTGTATTTTGTTACGGGGATATTGTTACAATATTCTGTCCATTGCACTGGCTCAGACAGTGTATTTTGATATTTGATGTATTTATTGATGGATATATTTGTGTCATTATTTACTAAATTCATTCTTTCTTTATACATTTATTTATTACTTATTCGAAATATGTATTAAAAAAAGTTATTAATTGATTTGTTACTATCCATTCCCCATGCAAACTGGGCTTATATTTTGATGCTTATGATGCTTGTTGCTACAAGTGCGACATCTTTTGCTAGCAACCTTGCCAAACATTCAGCGAAAGCACCTCATGACTGGCAGAAAAATGTATTTTTTGACAGCCTTGTTAGTTCATCTTTCATCACCATCTGCGCTACTCTCTAAATACAATAATAATAATAATAATAATAATAATACATTATATTTACAAAGCGCTTTTCAAAACACTCAAAGACGCTGTACAAAGTTAAGAGTTTAAACAAAAATATTGCAAAACAAGTCGCCGGTCCCTTGCAGGGCCAATACAAAGGGACAAACAGCAACTCACAGATTCACACCTACGGACAATTTAGAGTCACCAATCAACCTGCATGTTTTTGGACAGTGGGAGAAAACGGAGCAGACAGAATAAACCCACGCTAACATGGGGAGAACATGAAACTCCACACAGAAAGGCCCTTGGGTCACGTGGGAACAAACCCAGGACCTTGTTGCTGCGAGGCAGCAGTGCTAACCACTGAGCCACCTTGCTAACCAGGCAAACAAGTATCAAACGTTAAAAGCTGTTTTAAAAATTTGGGTTTTGAGAAGGTTTTTGATGGTGGAGAGGTCAGAGCAGTCATAGATGGGTTGCGGGAGTTGTGAGTTCCAGAGGGCGGGGGCTCTCTCACCCCAGGAACCAAGCTTGGTCCTACAAGAGAGGGAGAGAAGGTTGCGGAAGTGGAGCGGAGAGCGCACGATGGGGCGTGGCGGTGGAGCAGCTCAGAGAGGTAGGTGGGGGCCAGGTTATGGAGGGCTTTGAAAGTGATGAGAAGGACTTTGAATTGGAGTACAGGTGTGATGTGGTCTCGGGAGCGGGTGCTGGTGAGGAGGCAGGCAGCAGTATTTTGGATGCATTGGAGTTTGTTGAGAGGATTTTGGATGGGGTGCCATAGAGGAAGCTATTGCAGTAGTCTAGTCTGGATGTGATGAATGGATGTACGAGGGTTTCAGCAAAGGAGAAGAACAAAGATGGGCGGAGTCGAGCAATATGATTTAGGGGAAAAAAGGCACTTTGGGTTCCTTGCTTGATGTGATGTTCGAAGAACAGGGTGGAGTCGAAGTAAATGCCAAGGTTGTGAATGAATGGGGACGGAGAGAGGTTTGTGTTGTCTTTGTTCAGGTGAAAATCTCGGATGGATTTGGTGATGTTTTTTGGACCGATGATGATAATATCAGATTTGTCACAGTTAAGTTTAGAAAGTTGTGTAGCATCCAGGTTTTTATTCCGTATGGCAGTTGGCACGGGTGGAGAGAGTTGCGGAATTGATGGCTATGTAATGTTGAATGTCATCAGCAGTGGAAGTGGAGGCTATGGTGGCAAATGATGTTTCCTATGGGGAGGAGGTAAAGGATAAACAGGAGTGGTCCAAGCACCGAACCTTGGGGGACACCTTGTGACAGCAGGGCAATGCAGGAGGAGCAGTTGTTGATGTGGATGAATGGTTGACGGTTTGTGAAGTATGACTTTAGCCAGGGGAGAGCGGAGCCAGTGACGTGGACAGGGTTATGGAGGCGGGAGAGGAGGATGGAGTGGTTGATGATGACGAAGGCTGCTGTGAGGTCCAGGAGGATGAGGATGTTGAGGTGGCCAGAGTCTGAGGAGAGGAGGAGACTGTTTGTGACGTTGAGGAGGGCTGTTTCTGTGCTGTGGTGTTGGCGGAAACTGGACTGAAATGGTTCAAAAAGACTGTCGGAGTTGAGGTGAGCTTGAGTTGGGCAGCTATGGCACGTTCAAAGGATTTTGGAAGTTAGAAAGTATGTCAGGGTCGAAACACACCAAAAAGAACCGTAGGTAAAGGAAGAGTTGATGATGGTAGTGATGAGAGAAGAGAGTATAGGGAGGCAGCCTTTGATGGTGGGGGGCTGTTTTGGCTTGGAAGGGAGAGAGAACTGTAGATTGTGTTGATTTTAGATTGGAAGAAACACAAGAAGGTATTGCATTTGTCAACAGTAAAAAATTGAGTGGTATTGTCGGTGGGCTTGAGGAGTTTGTTGATAGTTGAAAACAGAGCTTTGCGGTTGTTGGACCCAGAGCGAATGAGATTGGAGTAGAAGTTGGACTGGGTTACATTGAGTGCATCTTTATATTATTGGAGGTAGTGTGTGTACATTTGGAGATGGACGGTGAAACCAGTTTTTTGTGCATTCTCTCGAGCTGGCATTTACGGGATTTCATTTTATGGATTTCAGGGGTGTACCAGGGTGCTGTGTGAGTGGAGAAAACTATGTTGGATTTAGTTGGAACAAGTACATCTAGGCAGAAGGAAAGTGTGCTGTTGTAGTAATTTATAAGGTTAGTGGGGTTGTGAGACAGCGAGGAAGGGTAGGTTGACAGTTTGGTAGAAAGGGAGGCTGAAAGAGCAGGGGGAAAGAGGGGAAAATGGATTTGAGGTTACGGAAAAAGATTGTGCATTTGTTTTTAGGGACGGGAAGAGGGGTGTCAATGTCCAGTGTGATTGCCAGGTGGTCAGATAAATGGAGGTTGTGGCTGGAGAGTTTGGGGCTTGTCAGACCAGTGGTGCAGACCAGATCCAGGATATGACTGTGGGTGGGGAAATTGACATGTTGGGTGATGTTGAAGCAGTTCAGAAGGTCCAGAAAATCAACTGCAGGTTTGGAGTCAGCATTGTCAATGTGGAAGTTGAAGTTGCCGAGGAGGAGGACGGAAGGTGAGGTGGTAAAAAGCTGGGTAAGCAAATTTGTAAAATCAGAGAGGAAGGAGGTATTTGGCTAGGGGGGCAGTAGATGACTGAAGTGACTAAGGGAGTGGAGCCAGACAGTTTAAATGCAGTGTATCCGAATGTGTGGGTGGACGTGTGGGAGGGAGATGGTAATGATTCTAATGTCTTTATGTATAGAACTGTAGTCCGTCCATCAGCGTAAGGAGATTCAGTGTAGGTTTATTCAGGTGGTGTGGTCTGATTGTGGGAAAAATAGTCAAAGGGTTTGTGCCAGGTTTTAACTAAACAGAGAAAGTCCAGGTTATTTTCAGATATTAATTCGTTTTACTTTTACTTAAGTAATATCTTGATTTGTAATTGTACTTGTGCTTTAGGCGGTTTCCATTAAAGAAACATGATTTGTACTAAAGAAGGATTTTTCAGTTTATTTTCTTCTTCTTTTTTTTCTTTTTTTCTTTACGTCTCTGTTAGCAGCCAAGAGCAGAGCCCAAATACATAGTTAACTAAATGATTTGAACAAGGGTAGATTATTAAAAATAAAGATTTGCCAGCTGATTGTTTAGATGTGGGTATGTTTATAAATTCGGTCTGAAATTATGGAGGATCATCTAACCCGTCTTCACTTTAGTTTAATTTACATTTGTGTGTTTTGTTCAATGTGGAGCTTTTGGCTTGATAGTTTATGCATATTTTTCAATCTTTTATTTGGTATATTTTGAGAGAAAGCCTCTGACGCTCTGTACAGAGTGCTTTGATATTTGATCAGATGTTAATCTATCCATAATCACTATCCAAAACTGTTTATTTTGGCATGAATAGTTTATTATTACATGATGCGTCAACCTAAAAGCACCCATCTTGTTAAGTCTTGGTTTATTGTTATTATGTGATAGTGTCAAGGCTATTTCAATATACATAGGATGTTATAATAGCCATTATGCCATATTTCAAGATGAGCACTTCAAAAGACAATATTTTAGAAAGGACTTGGGTTGAGAGCAGATTTGTCATTGGGGTTTTTAGGTGGGCACCCTCAATTTCAGATGTTTTGTTAATTTGAGCCTACAACATCTCCAGAAGGTTTAACGGTGTGCAATGACGTCTCAGAGCCATCCCCCTCTACACGCTCTGTGCACGGACAGATTTTTTTTTTAAACTTTGCAAATAAATACTAAATAAAACTAAAATCTGTTTATTTATATTCCTGTAGGCTGTCAAAGCCAACTCTGCAAGAATACTTACCATTTGAAAAGAAGATCATCTTTGCCTGCTCTTTTCCTGCAGGCTTGATAAGTGACACTGCTGGAAAAACTTACATTTCATACCTTCGTTCTGAGATTAACCAATTTTGGGTTTAATTTTTCTTAAAATTATTA
>JAVQJS010070057.1:0-11373 GCA_036024795.1 Galaxias rostratus | reverse complement strand
CCCCCCCCCCCCCGCCCCCCCCCCCCCCCCCCCCCCCCCCCCCCCCCCCCCCCCCCCCCCCCCCCCCCCCCCCCCCCCCCCCCCCCCCCCCCCCCGCCCCCCCCCCCCCCCCCCCCCCCCCCCCCCCGAGCCGAACCAGTAATGACCATGTTATAAAGAGGCATCCAATAAATCTGTTTCAATTTGGGACTGTTCCCTTGGTTATATATTACAGATGAAATAACTTGAATAGTGTCCTCATATTTCCATTAAGTAGTTCAAGTGCAGACTGAGCAGCAGTAACCGATCTGGTTAAGGCCTCTATCTCATGAGAGGGAAGTGGGAGATTTTCCCAGCTGCCTGATAATGATTCCAATCAAGGAGCAAGGTGACCTTAAACTTTATCTTGTCAAACAGGAGACGGGAAGGAGTGGGAGAGAGATATTAAAAAAAATATAGATGTAATATGGAACATCTTAACTTTGGTTTCTACTGTTCAAGACGTTAAGCTGCATATGAAAAGGAGTGGGACAGGGCACTGTTTATAGGCAGCGATGCGGTACTTAAAACACCTGCGTTCTTGGTCACCAACAGATGGCCCACTACACACAGTGCTACATGTGACCCGCTCCAAATACAATGGGCACAAAGCAGCAATCTTTTTGTGTTACAGTTTTTGTTGTTCAGTAATTACCCTGACTGTAGGTGATCAGTTAAATGATGCAGCCATGCATGATCAAAGCAAAACATTATTTCGAGTGCTCAACCACATCACTTTTATTTTTTTCAGATTTGCAAATTGTTTTTATCATTATGAAATGTTCCTATTAATTTACTTAAGCAAGTCTCATGCTTATGCCTTGCTCTGTTTCACAAGCATAGAAAAGGATTCTGGAGAATGTTACGTAAATATAGTTTGTATGAAAAGCATCAGTCTATAATAATGCATTTAACCTCAAAATCTATCACTTACAAAAAGTTCACTTCAATGAAAAAAACTGTTAAAATGCATTGTTGTCATTTATTCAACAGCAAGTGGGATCATATGTCATGTCGTGTTGGTATTCAAACTGTCTTTTCACATGTAGATAGTATTTAACACACACGCTAAATAAGCACCTCAGAGACACAATGGGTTGATAGTTAGAACACATTCCACTCGCAGCCTGGGGGAAATTGCTGTGAGGGAAAACATGTGAGTAATTGATAGTCATTCAGTGCAAATGGGTCATTGCCTCAAACGAATGATCAATAACAACACCCGCACACAATCTGTTCCTGTCAGCTGGAGATTGCACATATTGAGGAGATGGTAAATCAAATTAATAAATATTTGAAATCCCTGTCTTTGTGGTGTAACCTTGGGGGCCTAATACACACAGAGGAGTGGAAAGGAGGGCCACAAAGAACACAAACTTAGCAGTAGGGGGGGAGGTGCCGGGAGCAAATAAAAGGTATTGAGCAGACAAAGGCTGCGTCATGTTCGGGTAGTAAACCAATAAGACTGAATCCAAAATGTTGTCAGGGGAGAAGTGATTACAGTGTTCCCTCACATCAATATTTTTGATCTGTGGTTAATCAACAAGTTGAGCTTGAAATTACTTGTTTGAAATTAGGCCTCGCGTCTTAATCGCAGAAACTGGATGTCTGCTGCTCCGCCTGCTGTACACGAATGATGCATAACCTCTCTGTAAACTTCACAAAGACAAGTCAATGCAAAAAGTATTCCAAAGACAGATCACTGGACACTCTGGAAGCATATGATGATTAAAGCATTTCACCGTTTCCAATCTACTCTTCTTGAATTTTTTGATCTAGGTATACTTACGCAGATGCATAACTTTCCCACTAAGCATCCCAACTTCATGAGCTGTCCGTCAAACAAGCTGAGGCACAAATACAAATAATAATACAGAGTTTAATAATATCGTTTTTTACAGTAGAATGTAACTTGTTTTCTACCAATTATTGAAGACTATATATTGGCTAGCATAATTACAGAGTACAAAGACACAAAGTTTAGTAAAAGTGAGTATTGGTAAAATTGCAAACTTTCCAAAGAACTGTATGGAAAGGTTGAACTTTCAGTAGTACTAAATCATGACCTATTTGAATGTTTAAGCCTATCCTCTTGCTGTGAAATCCACTCCATACAATACAAGTTTACATAACTTGACATGTAAAAGGATACACCACAATGTATCTCTTGTTGAGACCTGTTATGGTTATGACGGCTAAGGTTAACTTCAGTTTAATACACGACAACAAAAGAGACGCAGAGAGAGAGATTGTGACAGAAGAGTGAAGGGCTTTGTCAGTTCATAAAACACCACGTCTTCTATAAGAGGGTTTGATCTGGCAAAGTGCTACAATGTTGCAAAGTGCCTTAAAGTGCCCCGATACGGTCCTGTGTTTGTCTTTGAGTGTAGTCCTTGTGTTGCTCAGGCAGACACACAATTACCTGGGACCTCTCCTCGAAGATCGATATCCGCAGAAGGGATCATCAACCGCAGGATGTTCAAATGGTCGGACTGAATGAATTCACTCACCCGTGTATTCAGCCCTAATATTGTTCTTCAAAAGATCATCACTCATGATAACAACAAAATACAGGCTGAAATTTTGCTGAAATCAACTTGTTTGAAAAAGACGTTGAGCAATCCTGCCTGACCTCTGGTATGCATCTAAAAGTCCAAATTTCAACTATGGCATTAATTCAAGAACGGGTGGGTTTTATTTTTCATGTCTAGCTTATGCATACAGCTTTGATTTAGACATTCATCATAGAATCATCTGGCCTGCTGTTTTAAAATGATAGCGTGCCCGTAAAGAAAATGTCAAATTATTTTCATATTGGTTTTTATTAGAACACAACTTGTTCAAAGACAAATATCTTTAGTGTTTGTGTGTGTGTGTAAACTGTGAAAGGAGAGACTGAGAGTGAAAAGAATGACAGACAGACCAGATAGTGTCGTTTCAGCTATGCAGGCCTCCTTGAAAACCTAAATGTCAAGCCTTAAATCACATTCCTTCCAAGCAAGAACACACTGAAATTATCTAGGTTTGATTGGCAGAAGGTTTCTACGGTATATTTTATTAAGCCAAGGTGATATATAACAAAACTTTCTCCTTGGCTGTTGAATTTAGTTTAGCTTCCTTTGGCCACCATAAGATATCGCGATTCAAAGCGGCATAACGCAGTCAACACTTTTTGATTGCATCCTCATTTGGCCAAGAGCATAATTCATTTAAGTGGTGCCTCTGAAATAGCATCCCCCCTCAAGAAAACATTTCACCCACTCTTATTAAAAGACATCTTTCCTTTCATCGTATTCTCCAGGATGGCCTTCCCCTTGCCTGTCTGATCCTCCAGGGACGTCCGTGAGGGAAGAGAGCGGAGGTCAGATTTCTCTGGGAGGCTCCTGGTACCGGTTGGGTTTTCCTTGGATAGCGTCAATGTACTCGTTCCTAGAGAGAAATGCAATCTCTCGGAAGAATCTTGAAAAGGGAGCAGTTGCTTCTTCTCAAATCTAATCCCAAATTTTCACAGATTTCTGCTTCAAAATTATATGGATGGGATGGATGGATAAATTCAAACAATTTATTGAAAGAATGTACTGCTGAAAACTGAATCTGATAAATAATGTGGGCCTACTACCATCACTCTTCATTACCTAAAATATATGACTTCATTAGACACATTTGAAAGGTTTGGCGTTGCTCACATTTGAGTTGATAATCAAATTAACTTCAAAAGCACAAACTACTTTGTTAATTGTTCATAGTCATTCCAAACTCTTGTATCGAGGACTGGCCCAGTTTTGAACTGCAATATAATAGGGCTCTGCTGAAATGGATAGTAAACATATACTTTTTCTTTAAAGGTGCTTGAATAAGCAAATATTTCTGCAGGGCAAGCAAGCCCATATCCATGACAAAAACATGAAAGGAAAGCAGTTGTGTGGTGGACAATCAAGTGACAGGGTAAAATATGCTGTATAAGAATCGACACACTTTAGATACACCTGTGTTTGCATGACTCCTAACCAACTGTCATCAACTCTCTAATTTTATTACAAATACATTACAAAAATATGCTATTAAGATGTAGTCCATTTTAAAAAAAAGAGTTGGCATGCTACTGTGCAATACGGCAAAGATGACTGGCAAGGTCAAATCATTGAGGCTAATATTGTATTCACATCCCGTGAGCGTGGGGTAGTTCACAATTTAGCCCTTGTCTGAAAATGAAGAGCATTTGCCAGTCCTCCCCTCCAGCATTGAAAAGTGTTCATTGCGACGCCTGTCCTTGAGACGACAGTTCCTTTCATTCATTGATTTATTGTCCTTGTCCTTAGTTGCTCAAGCAACTTATCTACTGTCCTTTTTCAACGGTCACTTCGGCGAGACCGAGCGCGAGGCTAATTGATTCGGTGCTGTATTTAACGCACGGCAGATACTCATATTTACGGGTTCTGTTTCTGTTTACCTGCAAATCAAAACCTTAAAGGAGTGTCTTGGGATCCCTGCCAGAGCTCTGTGGTGGTATTCAATTGAGCGTCTGCAGAACAGCAATCCTCTGGTATCGACCAATCTCGTTCCCCTTAATCACGGCTCATGCCGGATGTCAACGGTGGTCGGAGAGATGGAACCACTACTACTGGCCGCAAGGAAGTCACTGGGAAAAAAGCACCTACTGCCGGAGTTTCTCTCAGATTTCTCACATGTTTTTCGAGTACTTTTTTCTCTCGAAATAAGTTATTTCAACACGTTGCGGGCCTCCTGTCGCAAAGAAGCATGGGTTTTGCTTAAAGAGATATCTACCGTTTATCCTTGATTTTTGGAAAGTAATCGGGGTGTGTTAAAGATAGTCCAACACAATGTAGGTTAAGATAAGATGTGCCCTGTGTGTTATGAAAGGAGGAGAGATTATGTGTATGTGGCTCCACTGTGCTGTCCAATGCAAACTAATTAGCTGATGCACTTCATCCTATCAGAGTCTGGGGAACCATCCGTCAAACTCAGGGAGACAAACAAAATACAGTACTTGTGTAAATTAAAACCCGGGAGTACCTCCGCTTTGGACAGATCATTTCCTTACGCTTATGAATTTCTTCCTTTGTTTCATTTTAACAACATATTGGCCTCTCTAGTGGCAGCTAGGGACACTCCTAGACCGTTTTCTCGACAAAAGAGCACACAGTCTTCCATTACATTTCCTTTACATTCCTGTGATATGAAAAACTGAGATGGTTGCTTCTATGTGTATAATGAGTAGATAGTGTTGCCTTTAACTTTAAATCTGGTACAGCCTATATCATACAAGGCGGGGTGAAATTCTTATCGGACTGTTTATGTTATTGGATTGTACTCTTTCTGTGCTGTTGGAGACCAATGCAGCAGACTGCCGTAAATAATTGCATCCGCTCATGTTAACATCATATCCACTTAATCTTGGTTGTTTTTTAAACAGTCAAAAAGATGAATTTGCATTTTTGAGAGAACAAGCAGGGAAAACTGGATTATATCGAGTTAAGCTCGTTATCGAATAGGACCTGTATATTTTTAATAAGATCGACAAGCTAAGCCAAAGCCTCAGCTTGCTTTTGGATCGGCACCATCACAACAATTTCAAAGGTAACCTCTACAAGATACTGCATGTGATTAGTCACACAGGTGTTTATCTGTTCTCACAGAACTCCAAGGCACAGAATTACATTCACACCAAGTATATACACGACCAGTGTTAACTTGAAACCAAAACATAAGGTCATTTCTGAATGGGCTTTGGTCTGAAACCTCGTGTTCAACTTGAAACTACAATGTTCATTGCAAAAAAATTAAATAAATAAATACAAATTAATACTTAATCGGTTTTTGTTTATTTTACCCCTTTTAATTGGAATACATTGAGGACAGTTTATAATCAAGTTGTGTGATAGTGTATTCTCAACTCCGGTCCAGTTTAGTTATCTACTAATGTGAATGTTACCAATAACGGACACTGGATAGATTTTAAATTGCACATATTAAGTGGTATTTTTTCCCCAACTCAAAACAATTCTCGATAATCTCTCTTGTGTGTGCTACCCACTGCATAATCTCTCCAACAGATTGCCAAGCATTTGAAGGTGTTTCCATGTACAAAATTAAGTGGTATGAATAAAACATTCTGGAATGGAAATAACATATTGATCCTGTTGGTGTAGATGAGATCGAACATGAGAGGTCAAGGCTAAGATGTGGTTTAAGAAACATGCCTTATTTCTGTTGGTGCCCAGGCTCATTGGATCAGACAGTGTGCCACTACACTTCTTGGATTTACAATACATTCAAACAGGGACAGACATCATCATAATCATCATCACATTTGCAAAAAGGTAACCGAAATCAATTCTGACCAAGAACAACTAGATGGAAATCAATTATTAAGAAACCAAAAACAAGAACTTATAAATAGGACTTGTAACAAAAACGCTATTGAAAATGAAGCAGTTTGTTTAATTTGTTCAATCAAAGTTTTCATGGTGGGATATGAGGGTTGTTCTGGTTTGGTTTAAGGTTTAAAGACAGCACTGTATTGAACACTTTGCAATATTTCAACAAATGTCCATTTTCAGTAAACCTTGGAACATTTTTTTATTCATTAATAAATAAAGAATCAGAAAGCATGTTGTATGTCTGATGTCTGTGTATTTCAATCCAACAAATTTCAGATCAAGCAGACTCTCGAATGAGCCATGGACCACTGGCTGCCTGCTTCGCTGGTCAAAATAGTGTCAATGGTAGACATGGCTATACAAGCAGCTCCATGCATTGGAGAACCGAAAACGGGAAATGATTATTCCCTTAGAAAGTATGTGAAAGCAAACTTGATTTACTCTAAGCAAAGCCCACAACAGCACACTACCACATTCTCTTTTTTGATGAAAAATGAAATAAGATTATTTATGGTGCTTTAAATTAATAATGGAATGAAACTATCATGGTCAGAGCTGCATTTACATTTGTTAGGTATTGCTTTTTTTTTGCAAAGTGTTTCAATTTCTTGATGATGAAAGACTTCTCACTTGGGCTTAAAACGTGATTATAGTGACTCTTTCGGCTGAGGTTTTAGGGAGACAATATCAGCTTGGGGTGACTTCTCATGTACAAACATTCTCCATTGAAATTTAGTCCTGCGTGTCTGAGCCATTCTAATTGCTCAGTCTATATTAGCTGTATACCAAAAATGTGATTTGGGGAAGTAAATTGAAAAAATTAATAAAAAAGCTAGTTTTTTTTTTACTTGGCAGTTGGCACCAAAACACAGCCATGCTTAATGTTTTTAATTCTGATAGATCTGTATTTATAATCGATTCTTTCTTTTGCATTCTTTGTCAGGTTCAATATCTTTCTCTCCCGGGGATCAGTTCATATGTCTTACTGTAGCCTAACCAACACAGAGGACGTCTGTGGTACAGAGGAGGAGCTACACTGGAGTCTTATCTGTTGTGGACCAGCTGGTAGGGGAGGAAAGCAGACACAGGGAGACAGGGTCTGGCAATAGGGTAAGAAGAGAGAGGGAGACATAGTGAGAGCAGACCTGTCAAAGAGAAACATCATTCTACTGACACCACAGGAATACAGTGCATGCGTGGACATACACACAAACACACGCAAACACACATGCACGCCCTTCTTAAGAGAACTAGCACAAGCATAAAACAGAACATTAACCTATGACCAACGCAGTGATAAAAACAAACACATGGTTGGTGA
Source organism: Galaxias rostratus (assembly GCA_036024795.1). Classification (NCBI taxonomy): domain Eukaryota; kingdom Metazoa; phylum Chordata; class Actinopteri; order Galaxiiformes; family Galaxiidae; genus Galaxias; species Galaxias rostratus. The sequence goes on along the minus strand of JAVQJS010070057.1, from coordinate 3,633 downwards.
ACACTTGTTTACAATCAGCGTAAGCATTTTTGCCTTCAGGATCAATAAACCTTTTTCCATATATACATTGTCACACATACATTAACTTTTATGGCTCAACATTCTTCTTTTTTTGGGGGGGGGGAGTCAGACCAGCTGTTGCTGATGCATAAAAGCTTATGCTGTATTACAGTACTTTTTATTTATATATTTATTTAGACTTTACATATATTGCTTAATTTGGGAATGCAAGCAGTTACATTAAGCAACTGGGAAAGGCATTGGTCACGGTGTTCCCTTCACTTTGTTGTACTGTCCTCCATAAATCTGTGTTTATTTAGTGAAATAAGGACATAGCTTTTTTTATAAAATAGATCAGTAGTTAGTACGTTTACTGGACAGACAGGTTTAAAACATTAATCCGTGAACTGAATTCTATCCTTTTTTTTATGTATACATTAAGACAACATATTCTACTATGCAGAGAGTAGTATTCTATGTTGGATTTAATGATTTCAAAGTGAGGATAGTAACGACCAAAGTCATGTTTGTTTCTTGGCTTTAGCTTTCCTCCATTAGAATGAGCTAACTTACTCTCACCTATTCAATACAGAAGCCAGCAGCTTAATTGAAATTGCGTTGGAATACAACTATGCTTGATTTGCTCATGTGGTCGGACTAAAGTGGATAAGGAAGTAATCCATAGAACCCGTGTAGATCTACTTTTAGTCATGGAAAATTAACTATAAAAAGGCACCATTCACCCTCTTGTAGGCTTTACTTCTTCTTCTTGGTGGCCGGCCTTCTTTTTCCGTTCAGTAGTCCTTCAATCATTCAAAATCACCTCAATAATCCTTGAGTGAAAGCATGAAATAAAACGTCAATCTATTTGGCACTAATCCCATGAAAAAAAAACACACAATCATTACCATTCAGCACTTTGGTTTACTGACCTTTGACCCCGGCATGTACAAGTAATGAGTTGAGCGCTGTGACTCCTTAGTAGTGATTAACAAAACACATACCATAATTAAATCTACCCATCAATTAATCACGTCTATATTCAGATCACGGACGCACGCACGCTGACGCACACACACACACACACACACACACGACACAAACAATCACATGGACATTTAATGGAATGACCTTCACTTGAAACGAAGGTGCCCAAAAGTCGACAAGAGAAAGACCTACCCATATTTCAATTTGAAACTCAGGGTTTAACAGTGCAACAGCTTTCTGAAAGGAACATACTTAGCGAAGCACATTAAATCATGGTATTGTGAACTGTAAACAGCCTTATACGTAAACATAACACCCCTGTCTCATTGACTTACCTCACGGAGAGTCGACATAGGCTGCCATATAATTCATGGAAAGCCTTTCCTTATTTTTGGTTGAGGGTTGGTTGTGTGGAAAGGTGCTTCATGTTGTGTGTGTGCGTATGTTTGTGTGTGCGAGTGTGTCTGTGCGGGTTAAATTGTATACCCTGTTGACTAAGTGTGCACAGGTGGGTAGGTAGGCATTTTGCTTTTGTTCCTTAAAATAAAGGCATTCGCTGTATAAATCAAATTAATAATTTCTGGACTATTTTGTCTCCATTACCTTGTATTTTCCTTGTATTTTATTTTTCTCCAGAATTTCTCAATTCCTATTATATTGCATTATGTGAAAAAAAAATATATGAAAAAGGATTTGTCGTGTTTGCAGAAAGTCAGGATCTGACTGAAAGTCATTTTCAAGGGACTTTCTTGTTTCCAAGATACACCTTTGACAGATTTATTTTATAAGGATTGTTTTTTTTTGGGGTGAAGTCAACTTGAGGCAGAAGCTTTGGCTGTTGAAAAGGTAATAGGAGTAAATCAAAAGCTGAAAATGAAATGACAAAAGTTTGAACGAAAATGTGAGGGAGAGAGTGGAGGAAGACTCGTCCGATGACCTTGTTTTCTTTTGGTGTGGGTTGCTCCAGTAATATCAGCACCCACAAAACAGTGTATTAGAAGGATCTTGATTCCTCTAAGTTCACATTACAAATGCAGCTTGTGTTTTAGATGCTGAACAGTTCTGATCAGTACCCTTAAGTTTTCTACAACTACGATGACATCGGCACGTTCGTAAGCAAAGGTACCTCTGCATTTAAAACAACCTTCGAGGTATCGTCATAAAACATTCATTTCAGTCATTAATTTTTTAAATTGCATGTCTTAGGTGTTGGTGGAATGTTTCCAAACGTTTAGTAGAGAGGAATTCATTCCAACTATTTTCCACACAATTAGAAGGAACTAATTATTCTCACTCTCAGTCTGGGATAAACTCATTACCCCCTTCGTAATGAGAGGCGAGAACATCCACGCAAGCTTTTCTATTTCACACTCTGGCTCCTCACGTTGCGTACATATATTAATAATAAACGAAGAATAAAAGTGCCTTCCTCTTCTTCTTATGTGCTGTTGTTGTGTTGTAGGGTTTTCGTGTGTGTGTTTGGTTGTGTGTGTGTGTGTCTGTGTATGTGTGCAGCACAGAGGAAGGAACTGTCTATTTTGGTTGAATGTCTTTGAAGTTTAGCATTTTTTTAGTTAATCAAACGCAATTATTGAGTTTACAGAAGAACAGGGGGTACTTTAGGTTTTATGATGCGATTGGAAAAAAAATCCCCTTCACATAAAACAAAAGGCCTTTTGGGGAAACAAAAGATTGAAATAATAGAAAAGTATCCGACAGATCGCTCATGAGTGGCCTCTTCATATTCATCATACCTTTGTGATAAGTGAATCTTCTTCCTTCCAGGCTTATTGCTATTGAATAAATCACAATCAGGGGTTATGAAATACCTCAAAATGAGTAACAGCCCAAAAAGTTTTTAAACGCACAAATTAGTCTTATTTTTTGTTAATATAATAATAGTTGCTATTTTCCCCCTTTTTAAAGCATGTGTTATTATCTATGAATTGTTATTTATTTTACCAGAGACATCTAATCATCTAGTCAACTGAATACACTCTCTTTCAGGTCTAATCTGAGTGAATCACTTGGATATTTTTGGTAGTGCAGTATGTGGTTGCCTGTGCAAGCTGTCCCCCCTCCATACTCCTCACAGAACACTCTGTCTGTCTGTCTGTCTGTCTGTCTGTCTGTGTCTTCAGAGCCTCTTGGTCCAACAGTGCAGGTCAGGAGGCGGTTCGGTACCTGCCCGTTCTCAAAGGTCCACTAGAAGATGCCCTGAAAAGGCATGTTAACGGATGCCGAACAGACACGACGGACTCGAGGAGAAGGTAACGCCGCATCCGAACACTGCGCCATTGATCGGCGATGAACTCACGCCTTCCTCTGGGAAGACGTGCCAAAAAAAGTTGGCCGACGGTGTTGGTGAGACGCGTTGCAAACGAGAGCTTCGTTAGCCGAGCTTCGAATAGGGTGCGCTGTCGTGAATACCAATCATTGCACGATGTTGACTTTGATCAGAAGGAGAGGACGATGGCGTTTGCAGTTCTTTGCCTGGAACTTATTCTGTACCCCCATCAAACGAGCATACGAACATACGTGCCCACCTTCGAATGAAAACACCATATAGCCACACACACACACACACACACACACACACACACACACACACACACACACACACACACACACACACACACACACACA
>JAVQJS010070018.1:0-10012 GCA_036024795.1 Galaxias rostratus | reverse complement strand
ATATATATATATATATATATATATATATATATATTCAGAGAAGAATTATACAGTTTTGAGATACACTTGAAAAATGTCTTAAGCTTTTCTTACTTTTCATAATTATGTCATTTTTTATTCACCCAAATGAAACAAACTTTCACATTTTCCAACTTCCAACGTTTTTTTAAATAAATATGAACTATTGTTTTTTCATTGTTGCCAACAATATGAGAAATATGTTGATTTTTGATGCTACGATGGCAATATACTGTATAGTCATAATCCTCTTTGATTCTGTCTTATTAATATTTAATTATCTATACAGGTTTATTTTTCTGCTGATCATTTTTGGTAGAATTTAATTTTGTATATGGATCATGAAATAAGTGGTGATACTAATTTGATAATGTTGTGAAACAGGGTATACTTTTTAAAGGACTTCACATAAATATGTTTGACTACAGCAATAAAAATGCTTAATTCATGACATTCTTGTAAGTTTATTCTATCCAAATATAGGCCTTGGCTATACTTCAGTCTTATTGAGTCTTAAATTATAATCAGGATATTTGTTTGTGAAATATGTTTCTCAGCGATGTTACAGAGTCACAACCATACTATTATGTAAAATACATGGAGGAGACGTGTATGGTGGTAACACTTTATGCCTCCATACCTGTAACTCACCGGTTTGTTCAGCTAGAATTCCCACATTTGTTCACTAAAAATTGCACCAATTTTAAACTGCAAAAAAAGCAGATGTGAGTTGTTGTCAAATGCCTTGTGTTCACTGTTGCAACTTGCCCACTACCCGAGTAGGATGTAACACATGCTAGGTAAAGTTGTAACAAGAAAACAAAACAAGCAAAAACAGGGCCATGCAATATACTTCAAAAATAAAATAGGTTCATTGTAAAAGACCACCCGAGAACCATGTCTCTCTCTTTTTGACTTACCATAACTCAAATCCAATCTCTATTTGGGTGTGTGTAAATTAGTCAGTGTATCCTAAAATAACATTCTACTAAAATACACATGTGTAAAGAACATGCTAGTAAAAATAAAAACCAGGGTAAATTTGTTTGTGTGTCTATTCATAATTATTCACAATCATGACACTTAATGCTTGTGGAGTGCTGGATTGGCGGGCCCAGAAACTCCATAGGGTCCATTTAACCATATTTCTGTTGGCTTAGGCTTGTCAATTTGTATAAGACCTCAAACATTAGTTTCTGAAGTCCCAGAATCCTTTTTAAAGACGAGTTACAACCTACCCTGACCCTGTACACCATTGATCAACCATCTGTATTTACATAGTGGTCTAAAATTAGCAGGGGGGAAATGCATCACATGTTGCATGACAAACTATAATTGAATCCACAATTGAATAAGAACTTCCCAAAATATAGTCTTTAAAATTTGTATACTAGCCTCAAAAGCATCAAAATCAGATATTTCCACCATGGAATCTGCATGTGCCTGTTTCCTGCCTTGACAACCACCATGTGGGATCAGGGCTGAAGTAGTTAAAAACTGAAATTATCATATGACTTCTATCTTTTGCCTGATTGGTGGAATTGGTCGTGTTGCAACTCTCCCCTTATTACAGCCATACCGGGTCTCCCCTACAACTAACTAAATAAAAACAATGTAAACTATATGCATTACTAATTTAATAACGGTTTATAAACTTAAATGGGTCATCTGAAAGGACAAGTTAAGCTTCTGCGTTATAGCATATAGCCTATGCCTCGGCTACATTTCGGGCTGGATCTTCGAGGCCATAAGGAAAAAAGCTCAATCATCAACGTACACTTCACTTAGGACATTTGTCAGTTTGAGTTTCGTCGGTGGGCCTGTGGTTGTGTCTGCAATAAATCAAAGAAATGATTGCTGTTGTTAGGATACAAACATAAATTACTTCCATATTATCAGATATGCCTACAACAAATTGCTAAGATATTAATACTCTAGAATATATGGTATATTTTTGAGTTAAAAAGAAGACACCTTTTTATACTGAAGTATATGTACTCAATATTAAAGATAATTAAGTTGAAATACCATTTCATTATATACGTATCTAATTAATAGTGAAAACAGAAGAGGTAGAGAATGTGCAATTCTAAGGAAGAGACATTGTTTAGGCAAATTGTCCAAGTATGTGAAATATAAACAAAACCCCTAACCAATGTCATGCCTGGTTGTCGTAAAATAATAATAATAATAATAAGTAGAAAGTTCAAAATTGACAGACTCATAAATATATAAGCAATTAAAACAGGTTTGGTAAATACATTTCAAGGAAAGCAGGTGCATAGGCGAATTCATACTTCTCCATTTGCTGTTTTAACAACGAGAAGGAAAGGGGATAATGGACTCCGCTTCCTTAATTTATGATAGATAAGGATGGGTCTAGTTGTAAAGAGGGGTAAACTTCAAGTTTGATGGGACAAGCAAGAAACAGATGGGTAAGAGGTGATTGGAAAAAGAGCATGTTTGCATGTTGGGGAGCTGCCAGAAATATGGGAAAGTTAACTAGCGTATGCTACGGTGAAAATGTGTGTATCAAGGTGGGTTTGAAAGATTGACACCGAGTTGGATTGGAATAATTACGAATTAGAGGAGGGAGGACATTCCAATCTTTAGGTTCTGCTCTAGAAAATGCACGCTCCCCAGAATGCTTTAGTTTTGCTTTTGGAACGACCAGTGGCCATCTGCAGCGGAACGTAGCGACGGAGTAGGGTGGTATGATTGCAGCAGTTCAGTTAGGTAGGGAGGGGCCAAATTGTAACGCTTTGAACACGCTTTGGTGAAGAGGATTTTGTAGATGATGCGCTGGCTGACCGGGAGCGGGTGTGGGATACAAAGTACAGGGGTCATGTGCTCAGAAGATTGTGTGGAGGCGAGAAGCAGAGCAGCAGAGTTTTAAACCAGTTTGAGTTGACAGAGAGATCCAATGGTGAAAAGAAGTGAGTTGCGGGCATCAAGACTGGAGAAGATGAATGGGTTAATTAGTTTGGCACTCTGGCAAAGAGATGGTCGGATTTTGGCAATGTTTCTAAAATGGAAAAGGGATATTTTGACCATGTTATTAATATGTCCGTTGAACGAACGTGTGGAATTCATTAATACACCCAGATTGCGTGCTAACGGGGAGGGGGAGAAAAGTAGAAGATCTTTGTAGTTCCATGCATAAACTATTCTGGCTGAATGAAACCTACTCTTCAGAATATTCGACTACTAACATTTTCTATGGGGTTGTAACTTTTTCTATTTGGATAACACACAACAGATATTCAAGTGACGATATGCCTTCAATATGCAACTTTGTTTGGGCTACGAGTCTACTTTGGAACATACTAGTTGTACTGAATTGCATGAAATTAATTAAATATATTTTGACATAAAATAATTGTTTTTCAATTCCCTCGCCATCACAGAGGAAATATTTTGTTCTCCCGGACACCTGAGACAGCTTAGTTTTTTCATGAAAACCATACTGACGTGAGAATCACGTGGGCCTGGTTACAGCCTAAAGTGCACAGTTCGCTTGCAGTATACTTGACCTAGTAGGAACACTTTCGTTTTTCAAGTCAAGAGAACTATGAAAGCAGGAGGATAAAGGGAAATCTACCTCAGATTCAGTATTGACGTAGGGGACGACCGTATAAATGAATTATATATTAAGAAATATCTTTCTAACACAATGTGACTCGCTGGTCAACCTTTGGTGAAGATGAAACGTGCCACTGTTGTCAGAAGAAAATCATTTTGCAGAAACCAGAAGAGGAAACTTGAAGTTAGCCGTTTGCTTCATGAAGGAGTACCAAGTTGTCTGGTTGTTGTACATTTGTTGTATTTATTTTGGTGCTATGGGGACTCGTTCATTTATCATTGCAACACCTCGTCAATGGATCTCCAACGGGGGAGTTTAATGCAGTCAGAGCAAGGTGAGTTTGATAAGGATTCTCAGGGTAGGCTATTGATTGGCTATTGGCTGTTTATAAATACGCCAATTAAGAACGGATATAATTCTTCATACAATATCCTCTTACTCGTACTCCTCTTTCCGCCTTCTGGTAACACAAAATTGCTTGTTGGTAAATGATAGTGTTATGTTGAGCGGGCATATAGTCTTAGATAAATTAAAAGTAGCCATGAACAGGAAATGTTTACCAGATATACAGTCATATCTAGCTATTTAATGATAATGGAGTGGGTGTAATTGTCACAGAGAAAGCAGACAAGTGTTTGTAGAAATTAATGGATCCTTCCACTCATAAGGGGGTCCACATTAGAATACTAGACTGATGCAATTTAAAACAATGTTGAGTAAATTGTAATTGTCAGCATGCAGTCCTTTTCAATGTTCACACAAAATCGTGACCAGCTTCCTGCAAAGGATGAAACATCAACTCAGATGGAGGTTCAGTTTCATTACCTGCCAACAACATACAAGATAGCATCCTTATGTATTGTTTTTGCACGGGTGACGAGAAGTTCAGGCTACAGAAATGACATTTTAAAAAGATTGAAACTTCTCCTCCAGGAAGCATCTGGAGCGTATCACCAGTGTGGGGCCCAGACCTGTGGGCAGTCAGGAGAATGAGGTACTAACGGTAAATTACCTGCTGGAGCAGATTGAACACATTCAGAAAAAAAGCTATGCTGGACCCCACAATATCACCGTGGATGTGCAACGGCCCACCGGCTCTTTCAACAAAAGCAACAGGATTATCTGCTACGACCGCATCAGCAATGTTGTGGTGAAACTAGAGCCCAAGACTGGAGCCCAGAACTTCATGTTAGCTAACTGTCACTTTGACACAGTGCCCAACAGTCCAGGTAAATGAGCTAACTTTTTAAACATACATGGGGTGATTGACTTATACTATGTCTTGTGTTTGAATGATTCTATACGTTTTAGTAGATTATCAGTCAATTCCTAAATTAATATTTATAGATCAAAGTGATAAAGGGTAATTAGTATACAGGGGCACCACCACACAGAATTATCTTGGGATAAAAGCACGGCTCTGCATGACACTGAATCTGTTTAGCTTTAATTTAATAACATGATTCATGAGGTTTTAGAGTCAATAATGAGGTAGTGAAATTCTGTTTTATGAGAATAACTGATTGTATGAAAACGAAATATTACACTGCTGTTATTGACAGTCTAAAAAAACGTATGAAAATTACAGTACTATAAAGAATGATAAAATAATGACGTCGATAAACTAAAATGGTTAGTATCTTTAACATACACGGTATAACAGTTAAAATTTTGACAAATTATGGTATTCCACGACACAGTGGAAATTGACCCAATTTTAGCATCAAACACTCAATGTGACAAAAGTGGGTTTTACGTCACTTTGAGACAATAGAGTTATGTAGCCAAAAAAGGAGTGCATTTTGATTCTAGGCCAGCCAGCTGTGGTTAGATCGAGAAGCGTTCTATGATTTTAATGGTAATGTTTTGAGATAAAATCCATTCTGTGAAGTTGGGAGAGTTCTGAGAGTTAATTCCCTATTTGAATAAACATGGAAAGAAGTGTGTGTTTGGTCTTCTATAACCTTTTCTGGTTTGGATAAAGTTGTGCTTGTTCAGTTTGGTGAACCAGTGGGCAAATTTGGTTAAACGCTCTGAATCCTTTCAGTTAACAATGGTTGTTAAGTTGTGAAGTCCCAAACGTAATTTGAACAAAGGTTCCTTGTTTTTAAACGGTTTAGTTTGAAAGTGTACAAGGAGTTTCCCAGCCTGTAATGAGGAAAGGAGCTAAATCCGTTGTTGTATGAGTTGCTACCAGACTCTGGTTAAGAAATAGATTGGGTTGCAATTATATCAATCCAGGTAACGCAAGTCGACGTTCCCCGGTTACGTGCAGATCTTAAAAGCAAGTCATTTCCTAGTGGGGACTGAATTGATTGGAAGTATCAAAAGGGAGGTTCCGGAAGGTGGCTGGGGTAGACCGAGTGAACAGAGGTGTAAATGGTCTCACTGTATGAGATAACAGATTGCTTAGATTTTGTTTCTATCTACGATTGTATGCCAGGAATATGTTCAATATAACGTTTGCAACATTTGCGGTGGACCTCTTGATACCAAACATAACTAGGCTAGCTAGTACGGTTCAATAAAAAAACAATACAAAATATAGAATAACTAGACCTAATTAATATTACAATTTACTCTCATTGTCAATGTCCAATTATTTTGTTCCTTGGCTACCTGTTTGTTAATCCCAATTAATTCATCCTTAGAGTAGAAGCAGTAAAAATCTAAGGTATTTATGTGAGAGAAACAGACTGGCTTCCCCTATTGTGTTACTCAGGGCCATTTTGGGGCCTGTTTCTTTGATTTTATCCAAAGAGGGGGAAGATGATCTGATTGTCTTTTATGGCTAGGGAAACCAAAGTAAAAAAAAAAAATCAATCACCTATAGGGTTGACTGTTTTCACCTGCATCGTCAAAAAAAGCATAGTGTGTAGTAGAAGCCGGTCAATCCCTTAACACTTAGTTTAATCACTGATTCACTTAGACTTTTTTTTTACCCTTTTAATTCCTGTCTTATCTATATTAGAGTCAGTGGATCTGTTTGATGATATAAATGCATTGTAATGAAAGTAAAGTTATATGAGAGTGTCTTTCTGAACGGCATCCATTTATGGGTTTATCAGGTGGTGCAGGGTAAATTAGTGGTACATTTGGTTTGTGGTGTCATGGCCTCCTCTTCTGACCAGGTGCGAGTGACGATGCGGTGAGCTGTGCGGTGATGCTGGAGGTGCTCCATTCTCTCTCTAACCTGTCCACGCCCCTGCGACACGGTGTTGTCTTCCTCTTTAACGGCGCTGAGGAAACCTTTCTACAGGTTTGGACACACAGTATTCAGAAGCTGCATTGGCGGACACCATTGGCAAAGAAGACAAACACCTTTATAAGCTCCATCACCACCCTTCTTTCATTATTTCCTTATCTTTTCCACTTGCTTTCAAGGGTAGTCATGGTTTTATTACCCAGCATCCCTGGGCCAAGCCAGTGCGAGCCTTCATAAACCTGGAAGCAGCCGGCGTGGGGGGCAAGGAGGTGGTCTTCCAGACAGGTGTGTCTGAGTATGTGTTGAGTTGGGTTTGTCTGCTTGCCTTTTTAAAAACAACAGGCTGGGGTGGGAAGAGTCCACAATAGATGTTCGTGTTTCTTTATCTGTGAATGTGCATTGGTGTCTGTGTGTCTCTGTTGGGAGTTTCAGTCAGCTTCATCAGTTGGGGAAACTGCTGCCAATATTCTGCATATTATAGAGGATGTGTACACAAAACCTATAGCTGACATCAATATGTCTATGTCCGTCCTATCCATTCGCTTACACTTATGTGCGTCCTTCTCTTTCTATCTGTCTGTTTCCCACACATCCCAGGTAATAAATGCTATATGGTCCTCTGTATTGCACGATGTGTACTGTCTACAGTTATACAACTGATTTGCATGAGTGTTCTTGTGCAGGAATTGACATGGCCTTCATAGAGAACGGCTTCCTCTATCACACAAAGTATGATACAGCTCAAAGGATTTCAACAAACACCATTCAAAGAGCAGGTGTGTGGAACATGCACACACTTGTAAACAACACTCTTACCTGTCCTTTTTTCCCATTATCGCTTCCCCTGTTTAGACTTTTTGCAACTTGTACTTATGTTTTTAATTATGAAAGACGTCGCTATTGAGGACAGAGAGAGAGTGTAAGAAAGAAGTGAGTCAAGAATTTGGTAAGAACGATTACAACCCAGGATACTTAAGGACATCAAACGAAGAACCGGATAGGGAGAAGGGAGGCAAAAACACTGAGGATTCTAAGAGGTCTTTAAAGGAATGTAATATTAGTACATCTGTTTGTCACCCTGTAGAGAGAACACTAGGAGTGGACAGATGTACTAAGATAAGGAGCAGTGGTTAATTGACTCTGCTCCCTTAGTTTATGATAACTGTACAGATGTGGCTAGTGGGGTAAAGCTCTAAACGTTATGAGACCGGAAGGCTCTGCATAGGGGGGTTGCTTTGACTTGAATGTAAAGGGATTTATAGACGAATTAAAGGTACTGACTGATGGTAGATTTTAGAGTGGATTTCTTTAATTGCATGCTTATGTTATTCAGGTGAATAAATGTTGTTCTTCTGCAAATTTGGTGCAAAACACTTTGTGCGATCTTAGTATAGAAATAATGTCTGCCTTTATCAATGAAAAGTGAAAGTCCATATTGCATTAAGTGAATTGATATCTTCTTATTCTATACAAGGTTCCTCTCATGTTTGTTATTATTGCAAAACCTTCCTCTAAACTTAAATACATTGTATTGTATTTTCTGTTATTGCTGACCGTCACCTTCATTTTCTTTGATCTCACCTTCTGTCTCTTCAGGTGACAACATCTTGGTTGTTCTTAAACACCTGGTGATGTCTGAGAAGCTGGCAGACTCCTCTGAGTATCCCCAAGGCAACACAGTGTTCTTTGACCTGCTTGGCCTGGTGGTGGTGGCGTACCCTGCCCGCATCGGCACCATCCTCAACTGGCTGGTCGCTATGGCAACTTTCCTCTACCTATCCAATAAGTGCTTGCGACCTTGTAATTAATTCTTAATGCCTTGATTTTTTAGGCACGTATCTGTGGTCACAAATACTGGACATGCCATTCAACGCTGTCTTTAAGGAAACCAATGCGTCGGTGGACATAAGGAAAACAATTGATGAAAGGAACGGTCCAGCTTTCCTCACAGCAAATTAGAAGCTACCCAAAACTGTATGGTGCATGTTAAGACCTGATTAAATATGAAAGTATTTGCGAAAGAAAGTATTTTAAATCCGCAACATGAATAGCCATCCCCTAATACCGAACCCGCTACAACATCTTTACTAGATAGATAGTTTGGTATTAGTAACATTACCAACGTACAGTCATGGCCAAAAGAATCGGCGCCCTTGCTATTCTGTCATAAAATGCAGCGCTTCACCCAGAAAATTGTTGCAATTGCTAACGTTCTGGTGTTTACATGTTTATTTCTTTTGTTTGCATTGGAACAACACAAAAAATCAGAGAAGCAAAGTCCAACTTGAAAACATTTCACACAGAACTCCAAAAATGCACTGGACTAAATTATTGGCATCCTTAAGTCAATATTTGGTTGCATGCCCTTTGGAAAAAAATAACTGAAATCAATCGCTTCCTGTAACCTTGAATTAGTTTAGTACAGGTCTCTTCTGGACTTTTGGGCCACTCTTCTTTCGCAAACTGCTCCAGGTCTTTCAGATTTGACGGATGCCTTCTCCGTACTGCTGTTTTAAGATCTTCCCACAAGTGTTCAATGGGATTCAGATCTGGATACATTGCTGGCCATTTCAGAACTCTCTAGTGCTTTGTTTGTAACCATTTCTGAGTGCCTTTTGAAGTGTTTTGGGTCATTGTCCTGCTGGAAGACCCATGATCTCTGGTGGAGACGTAGCTTTCTGACACTAGGCACCAAGTTGCACTCCAAAATGATTTGGTAAGCATCAGATTTCATGATGCCATTCACACAGTCAAGGCATCCAATGCCAGAAGCATCAAAGCAACCCCAAACCTTCTTTGACCCTCCACCATGTTTGACTGAAGGGACCATGTTCTTTTCTTTGAAGGCCTCATTTTCTGTAAACAGTGCCATGATGTGCTTTACCAAAAAGCTATAATAGAATTGGATCATATGGCCATGTTTTACGTATAACTATGCTAACTTTATTTTTACAAAACAAGGATGTGTACATCCTCATATCAAAAGATCAATAATTAATAAAATACCAAGCCATTTGTTCAGATTTAAAACAAACCAACCGACATACTGAAATACAATCACTGTTAACTATAAGACGACAAGTCCAGGGAGAAACGCATTAAGCTACTGCTCATCAGTCCTCTCTGCCCTCCTAGGAGCACCCTGGTATCTTCTGTTTGGTGACCACATGTCCTCTGTTCTCTGTGTGCTGGTCTTGTAGCACACC
>JAVQJS010069971.1:0-12805 GCA_036024795.1 Galaxias rostratus | reverse complement strand
TCGATGCCCGTTGAAACTGTCAATTCTCTGCTACACTAGGCAGATACATCCCAGTCATATGCATTTACAATATATTTGTATCCACACCGGTTTTGTCTTAGAAACCTGAATGATGACATCATTCAGCAACCTGGACCGCGGAAAGTGACTGCAAACATAGTTTTCGGCTATGCCACGTGAGTATCGGAAGCTCTCTAAATCCATTACTATTACCCTGCTTGGGCATGGACGGAAGACACCCTGGGCAAATGCCCGAGAGCGGAGAATAACCTTTACATTATTCCCAGGTGTGTGGATGCGGAGGCCTATGAGGTGAACAAAGACGACCTATCCAATGGAATCTTTGTTAGTTTCCTAAAGCTGCACCTGCTAGAGGAAGAAAAGGTCACTGTTATGTTAGACAGAGTGGCAGAAGGTATGCACATCAAACACTACAGGGCTGTCCCATTACTCACCAAAAGAACCAAATACACCTAGGGATTTGAAAGAAATGCAAGCACTGAGACTCGACCCACAAAATATGTCTATTACACATGAATCACTCCAAAAAACAACAAATAGAAAATGGTTGATTCGTAACTTGGCCATGAACATTGGGCAGGGATTACAAGTTATGCAAATATAGAATTTAAATCAGTTCCAGGGATTTTTATTATTTTGATGCAAAGGATCTGCAGTGTAATTCCATGTTTCAGGACAACGTAGAACAGGGAAACCTATTGAGTGGTCTAGATCTGGCTTTAGGCATGCAAACAGACATTTCAAACCTCTTTTACAGGAGAATTCAGTATGCCGCACTCACACACAACATAATGTATTAAAACCGCAGGAGATGTATATTTACCTTTTATTTTTTATTATTCATAGCTTTTCTCATTGTTGGTGTTCTCACAGACACCTGAGTTATAAGAATCAATAAAAATGTTTACATCCCTGCACAAAATTTAGGTTTCAACCAAAAGAAGAACACAATTCAGCTCCAATATCCTAAAAGTATAAATTGTGCAACAGAAACAAACTTCTCTAATTTCATTTCCCGTTGAACCTCATTACATTTATCTGTAACAAAAAAAGAAACCTCAAAGCTTATTTACCCTGTTCAGTCTTCACGTTGCTGCTTTCAAGCATTACATCTTTACATCATTATCTTTACCTTCCCATTAGACATGGGTCAATGTGAGATCACGCGAGGTCGGCAAGCCCTTGAGTTGAGCAGCAATCTGTCGGAGAGACGCGCCCTCACGGACCGCATCCAGAACTCTGACTGTCCTACCACTTCAGCTCGCAACCTTCAGTGGACTATTGCACATGGTAAGCCTTCTTTTGGCAGGCCGCAGTGCTACCAATTAAAAGTGGTTATATTCTCTCTGTAATGAATGGCTTTGTGTTTCCTTGTGGGTTAGTCTTACCAGACAGCTGTAACCTGCAGTTTGATTGTGGAGTGAAGGTTCAGTTGGGATTCGCTGCTGAGTTCTCAAACATCATGATCATATACACACGAATACTGGAGGAGCCCAAGGAAATAGTTTCATGTTCTGCTCAGCTCACTGACTTCTCTGAGGTCAGTTGGTCTAAACTTTTGTCAGAAATTGCTCTATTTCTAAATATTTCACTCACAAAAGTATTACTTTTCTGTACATTGTAAGTGCTTACTGGAAAATATTGGTTTGGTGGAGTATTTAGTTTGGTTGTCCGAGGTTCCAATGAATGAGGTTCTACTGTACACCACTGTTTTCTTACTTATATTGTATGATATGACAGGGTGTGGACATTGATCTGAAGAACAGTAACCAGGAGACTCTGGTCGAAGCAGGGAGTCTAATGGTGACCATAAAGGATCTACCTTCACCAGAGATCCCTGGCTTATACACTCGGATAAAAGGCCTACAAAGGCTCAAGGTAGATTCATAAAACTGCAAGGGTGTGTATGTGTGTGTGTGTTCATTTTGTTTATTTTAACTAACTGCAATTGTCTTTGTTTTTGCAGACAGAGCTTAAGTTCACAGTATGCCTTCATTACCGTTATTCCCACTTGGACGAAGATATTCTAGAGACTGAAGTGGTCACAGTGGGCAAACCTTTAGTGTCAAAACTAAACCTCTACGAACCTCGTCTGCCTCCTTCCTGCTCTTTGGACTGCCATGCTTACAGTGTGCCTGGGTCCTCGTTTGCAGGCAACTTTGGAACAGGCTCAGAAGATTATTCCGTTGGGACTGTTTTACCTTCATCTTACTGGTCATATAGATCGAATGCAGGAGGGGAACCAGGAAATCCTGCTACCACTTCAAGCAGAAGAGTCAACATTCCAGAGGAGAGTATTAGTCCTGAACTATTTGACTCACTACAGCCTCTCACAGCGAGCAAAAGTTTGCCATGTGAGGATGCAGAGGATGTTACCTATAAGTTCAGTAACATGTATAACTTCCATTCATTGTAGTCCTAGAGGGTGAGTTCTGTATAGGTTACATGTATGTTTTGAAATTGTATCAGCCAACGTTTGCTTTGGGGAAGGCACTTTTCTTTTCTTGTATTAAAGTGTTTTAAATATGTTCTTTTTTTTTTATCTATTCATGTTGACCTGAACCTGTTCATCCATTGCTCAATCTTTCTCATTAATTCAGTTGTCTGTACTCAACTTTGTCATGTATAAACGAATCAAATAAGATGCTAATTAAACAGCGTGCTATTTGTGTGCTACATGTTATGACTGAACCCTCAAAATAAAACAATGCATTTATTGACGTTTAATACAAACTGCGGTTGCGCGGCAAAAACCTTACCGGATGTAGTTACACTACTCCATTTTGTGGCTAGACAACTCGTTGTATGCAAGCTAAGGCTTAGCAAGCGAAGCGGGAGAATAACTACAATATTAGTTTCAAACTTAGAAAGCTATATTCAGCTATTATAAAACCATGGCTGAAAACTGTTCGGCAGATGATGCAGGTGCAGTTGAGCTGACAGGGGTTATAAAATTAGCAGAACTAAGGGTAATTGACCTAAAAGCCGAACTGAAGAAGCGTAACATGGACACAACGGGCAACAAAAGTGCGTTGTCAGAACGGTTGAAAAAGGTAAGTGTTTTTATCCGCTAAATGTAGGATTGTCAGTTGTCAAAATATAAATAATTAAGAACGTTATCTATGACTTTCGTTGCAGTTGCACACTAACTGTTGGTGTAAAACATTGAGGTTAAACAGGCCTCGGCCTGCATGCTAACGTTAGCTAGTTTGACGTCCTCAATCACCACAGGTTTACGTCGTTAGGATTAGGATATGGCCTAGCTCAACGAACGGCTTTGCTTGAATGTTTACCAAGGCAGTGTTGTATCTGCATGTACAGAATTACGTTAACGTAATGCATCAACGTTATACTTTATTCGTTTGAATCTTGCGTGCAATGACAGCTGAACGTACCTTTGCGCATTATAAATGGCCTAAAACAAATGTTACATCACATACTGTCAAAATAGCATACTTCATTCTACGGTTTCAATGTGCAGGCAATCGAGGATGAGGGTGGAAATCCGGATGAGATTGTCGTTGGTTTGGATTCTGTCACTAAGAAAACTTCTAAACGAACACCGAGAGGTATTTTTCGGCTAAAATCATGTCCACACTACATCTCAACATTTGGGACCACCTTTCTTACTGTGAGTTGCTTGCTTTGATTCTATGGACCGCTTGACAGGCTCGAGGCAGGAAAACGATGAACCAGAAGATGGCACGGCAGAGGATGATTGTGGTGATGGACAGGTACGTTTTACAAGTCTTTATTTCAGACAGATTGCTTAGTCAGATGGTAAATCATCACAAAGTTATTGGAAATTCTTTTTTCAAGCTAAATGGTCATGGAAAGTTTTTAATTCTTCACTTTCACAGGAAGAGCATCAGGACAACCAGAGCATGGAGAACATGCAAGAGATGGACATCCTAGACATGAACGTTCTGGATGACGCCGACAACGACAATGGTATCCCCACTGAAGATGATTATGATGAAAACGAAATCCTGAACTCTTCACCTGAAGCTGAAGAGGAGGAGGAGATGGAGTTGGCTGATTACTCCGGGGCTGTGGAGGTGAGGAATGGTGCAAGTGCAACTAAAACTAAGTGCAAGTTAGTTAGTATGGCCATTGTAATACTAAGGGGTGCGAGTTTTTAATGCAGCCTAGATTAAAGAAATAGATTTACCTTGCCCTTCGACCTATAACAATTGCGCATTCATCACGATTTGTTATGTGTTCATCTCCTTTCAGATGCAAGACGATCTGGACGCAGAGGGGGCCATGGATGAAATAGGTACTGTTGAAAACGGGTTAAGACTTCATTTTTCAGTGTTAAGCTTTAAATGCAAGACATTATTGTCTTTAATTAAACGACTAGAAAGGAGACTGGAAACCCAAAGCTCATTGCTGGCTTTGTGTAGCAAGTTTATCCAAAGCGCTCAATTGCATTATTGTTCAAATTTGAGAATCGCTGACCCATATTTACATATGGCATGTTTATGTGACAAACCGCGCTGGATTACAATTTTCTGCACACTGCCAGCAAATAAATGCTCAGCTTAGGCAGGTTTCATTTAAAGGAGTTTCTAGGTTTGCCACAAGAAGACCAAGACAAAGACCAAGAATTGTGGGGCAACTGAACGGAAATAGGAAGCTTTTGAGACTGAATTGTGAACTCAATGGACATGGACTTTGTATTCAACTACTGTCGCTTTCTCTTCGTAAAATGGACATTGAAGTCAGAGACAGAAAGAAGACCAGCGCCATCCCGGAGCCTTGCCTGTGGTATTCCTCAACACTGAAGTCCTTTCACTTTGTGCAGGGGTGAACTCCACTCAGTGGTGTTTATCTGAGAGAGAAGGTTAGACTTTAGGTGCCTGGTCTTTTCTAGTGCTTGGGTTTTCTTTCCAGTCTCCTGGTTTTTAAGGGTTTGTTTACGACGAAAGGCCCGAGGTCGCCATCCTAATCCAGGTCTGTCCTGTCCAGTTCCACCTTAACCAATGCTGTGTTTCAGAAGTGATTAAACTGTCCCATTCTATTCCTGTTAAATCCGTAGAACATGACAAAGTAGCCGGGTCTTGTTTATCTGAGACACTTAACGAAGATCCCCAGAGCGAGGAGAAGACACCCGCCGAAGAAGAGCAAGCTGGAATCGGCCCGGCTGGGGACGTCATCGTCCCCGGGGAAGACGATTTGTTGGACACCTCCGCCGAAGCGGAGGGGTCTTCCGTCAATACGGAGACCGAGCAGTGTTCCGCCGGAGACCAGGACGTTGAGAACGCTAAGCTAACGGAGACTGATTCGGGCGGTTTAGGAGACGCACAAAACGTCCCAGGGGAGAGCGGCGAAAGCGAGAGTGCTCAGGCCGTTAGCGCCGTTAGCGATTTGGGCTCGGTGGGCGAAACGGTCGGTTCAGAATCGGGGTGTAAGAAGGCCGAGGGCGATGGGGAAGAGACGAAGACCGAAGAAGAGAAAGACGGGACCGCGGCAGACTCCTCCTCCACTGTGAAAGAGTCCTCTACTGTTGAGGGTGATGATCCTAAAACGAGGTTTGTTGCTTTCTGTCTACTACAAACCCAAAAATGGCTATCTGTTGCATTGGCCCCCTTTTTTGTTAGCAAAAGATTTGGATGCTCTTTTTGGCGGTAAAAGTGGTCTGCGCATTTGTGTGAAATCTTTCCGTTCTGTCATCTTTTTCATCCCTGTGTCCCCTTGTAACCGTAAAGACATTCGGATTGACATAGTTTCATTTACACACTTAATTATGGGACGCAGTGGTTTTGTCAGTAACTACAGTAATCGGTACGTGGGTAAGTATCGGCCACGTAGTTGAGAAGCTTCCCGGGCATTTTCCTTGCTGTATGCTTATTGTGTGTTTTCTTTGCTCCTAGCTCTGAAGAGGCAAAGGATGGCAAGGCTGAGGCCAGCGAGGAAAAGGGTGCGTGGGACCAGTGTTTTCCAAACGTGCTGACATAGGGGAGGGAGACGCGGGCTTCTGGGAGATCACGCTGATCCTTTCAACTTTTGTTGTCGTTGGCTTCCAGTTTCACGTTTGCTATGTGTCTTGCGTGCACCGCCCCAGCAGGTAGTCCTGCAGCCAGCAGTGGGCGGAACCTGTGGGTCAGTGGCCTGTCGTCGACCACCCGAGCGACTGATCTGAAAACCCTCTTCAGCAAAAACGGCAAGGTCGGTGTTCCTGTCGTTTTCACCCGCGACTTCATTCGGCAAGCTGAAAGACTTTTTATTCACCCGAGCGTGTGTGTGTGTGTGTGCGCTCCGTCCCAATACCATGTCCTCTGTTTGTTAAACAGGCTGTTATCAGGTTTTAGTGTGAAACGTAATATATTTCCCCAATTTGTTTTCCACTGAACGGAACGGGTTACACGTTCTCCCCCTCGCCCTCTCCGACCCGGTTCCTCACCACGTTCCTCCTTTCTGTCGAACTCCTGCCTCTTCCACACGTCCCCTGTGTCCTCCTCCCCCCCCATCCCAGGTGGTGGGAGCCAAGGTGGTCACCAATGCCAGAAGCCCCGGAGCGCGCTGCTACGGCTTTGTCACCATGTCCACCATGGAGGAGGCCACCAAGTGCATCAGCCACCTGCACAGGACCGAGCTGCACGGACGCATGATCTCCGTGGAGAGGGTGAGTCAGAACAGGAACACACATCACTGCAAACAGTACGCGTACAATATGACTACATTCTGGAGCGCGGTTCAGCAGAATGTTTTCGTTTAGAATTAATTTGTGCGAAATGCATTCGCACGTGGTCTGTTTGTCTTCCTTTAGGCCAAGAACGAGCCTGCAGGGAAGAAGCCAGCGGACAAAATCGACGCCAACCGCAGGCTCTCCTCGGATTCCAAGTAAATACATTTGGACATTTTAGCCATAGTGGTAATGAAATAGAATGATCTTCAATGTACTCTTTTTTTCAAAAAGACTTTCAGCTGCAGGGTTCTTGTTACTGTTTGTGGGGACTTATCGGTGTTCACTGTAAACTTCTTTAGGTCGGATGGAAAGGACGAGAAGTCGGAGGGAGGTGAAGGGAAAGACGGAAAAGGTAAGATAATCAATTACCGATTGATTGTACATGGAAACTACTATGCATGGGGATTGTTTAAATGCAATGTGTCTCTGATTACACTGATATCGAAACAACGCTGTGTCCCTGTTAGGTCGTAACGAGAGGACCGTCGTGATGGACAAGTCCAAGGGCGAGCCCGTCATCAGCGTCAAAACCAAAAGCAAGGAGCGGGTCAGTCCACCACGACGTCTTAGCCGGACGCGTCGACGCAGTCGACACCCTCCACCGCTCCCTTCCTGACCTCCCTCTCCCTCCTCCGCCCCTCGCAGAGCACCAAGAGCCGCGACCGCAAGTCTCCCAGCAAGGAGAAGAAAGACATCCTGTCCTTCGACCAGATCAAGGAGCAGCGGGAACGGGAGCGACAGCGCCAGAGAGCCCGGGAGATCCGCGAGGTGGAGAGACGCAGGCACTCGGGGTAAGACGCGCCGTCTCCACGCCGGAACGCTCCGCTGCGTCCACCGGCTGCCACGGGAGCGTCGGCAGCCGACGCGGAACGTCGTGCGCCGTGTGTGAACGGTCTCGCCGGTGTGTGTTTCAGGGAGCGGGACCGCGACGGTCGTTCGGAGAGAGAGCGCATCCGTCTGTTCCGGGAGAAGGAGGAGAGGGAGCGCTTGATGCGCAAGAGGAACTGGCTGGAGGTGGGTCCCCGGCGGTCTTCGTCTGCCGCGCGCTCCGGGCCTGTCCGGGGTCAATCCCCGCCGCCGTTCAGCCCGGGCACACAAAGGAAGCACCCGCCGTGGTGCGGAGTGAGGTCGCTTGTTTGAAACCGCCTTCTGTTTGGGAACCTCAGGTGGAGAAACAGCGTCTGGAGTCGGACCGCATGGAGCGGGAGTTCCTGGAGCGCGAGCGCCTCCGCATCGAGTACGAGCGCCGGCGCGAGCAGGAGAGGATCCACCGGGAGCGGGAGGAGCTCCGGCGGCAGCAGGAGCAGCTGAGGTTCGAGCAGGACCGCCGGCCCGCCAAGAGGCCCTACGACATGGACGGCAGGTAACGCCCCCGCCGAAGCCCGACTCCGCGTTTCCCCGCTTGTCCATGTCGATCGAAGGCTTGCCTCTGTAAACCTCACTCTGACATGGCGCCTCTTCGTCCTGCACGCGCAGGAAAGACGACTGGCCGGAAAAGCGAATGGGCATGGACGACCGCTACGGCCGCTCCGACTTCAACCGCAACGACCGCTACCAGGACTTTGACCACCGCGAACGGGGCCGCTACCAAGACGACGGGATGGACAGGCGGGACAGCTCCCGGGGCGGCGTCGGGGACCGGGACGGCCAGGTAAAGGTGTTGATCGTTCTTCCTCAAATCGTTTTTTTTTTTTTTTTTTTTTTTGTTCTACCCATTCAATTGTGCCAGTGATTGATGTGGCTCTTTTCAACGCTGTGTTTTCCATGCATGAAGAGTTGGGACAGCTGTTGATGAGAGTCACGGTGGCTGATCTCCATGAGCTGAACCCTCCTCTGTCTGTGCCCCCGCAGCACTTTGACCGGACAGAAAGACACGGCAGGGACTCCAGAGACACCTGGACCGGAGGGTACGACAAGCGCACGGGCAACAACCGAGACTGGGACTCCAACCGCAAGATGGACGCCGACCGCACGTGGCCAAGTACGTACACCCACTCGCCTTTCCCACAACAAACCTGGTTTCATATCTACATTCAGAGAGGGCCGGTCCTGGGTCATGCCCTTCATTGTGATGTCCGTCCTTTCCAGGTAGAGACGGTATCCCTGGCCAGAGTCACGTAGGAAGAGGAGGTATGGCGAGGTGAGCACCGCGACGACTCCTTTTATAGCTTTGTTTTAAAACTTAACCTGGTGCCGCTCCTTTGTCTGGGACCCCTCGCTAATGTGAGGTGAAGAGCTGCCGTTACGTTTCAGAGAATATCCCCTCATGTTTCCTGTTGGCCGCGGTTGTTAAAACAAACACCTGCTTTTCCACCTGTTCCTCCCAGCAGTCGTGGAGGCTACATGGCCACAGGAACGTCTCAGTCCCTGTCCGGCGCTCTGAACAGACAGAACCAGCTGATGCAGGGCGGCAGCAT
The DNA here is from genome assembly GCA_036024795.1 of Galaxias rostratus. Classification (NCBI taxonomy): domain Eukaryota; kingdom Metazoa; phylum Chordata; class Actinopteri; order Galaxiiformes; family Galaxiidae; genus Galaxias; species Galaxias rostratus. Next base: position 3,676 of record JAVQJS010069971.1, on the reverse strand, counting down.
GCAGACGGGGGCCTTTGGCCGCCGCTACTGAGGCCCGGGCGGGGTCCGGGGGCCGGCCCTGGACGGCCGTCGATGCTTCCGGGAGCCACCGTTCGCCAACCGTGGTGGGGTGTTATTAAAGAGGCACGCGGGGAGGTGTCACCAGGTAGAAATACGTTGAATAGAGCAGGGCCCTGGACACTCATTTCAAACGCTCTGTGTGCTCCCACCCTGAAAGCGTCCCGAACATGGGGGGAGATGTTCTGTCAGACGCCTTTCTAAGCGTTTTGTTCTTAGTTTGTTTTTGTTTTTTTCAAGCGACCTAAAATGAGTGTTGAACCACACAGAGGTCTGATGTTGCCATTGTCACTGTTCCCCAACCCTTCCCTAGGCACGGTGTCATTTCTCTCAGTCCGGGTCTTAGTTCTTACCTTCTGTCCTCTCACACCTTTAGTGGTTTAAGGTGACATAGGTCAACGGCATGTAAATTGCTCACACACGCTTCATAAATCTGAACCCTTTTTCTTTTTGTTTTACATCCCGTTTTAAAAATGTTCCTGTTTTAGACAAGCGGAAGGACAACTGCATCCAAGGTTTTTAAAATGACTTATTCTACGTGTTTGATTTCTTGAGTTTTTTTTTATTTTTAAGTTTCTAGTTTCCTTTCTGCCTTTTTCTATTTAATTTAATTGACTTGTGTGAAGGGCTAGTTTGTGTTCAGCCACCCCAAATGTTGGTTCCCTTGGCGAATTTGATCATGTTAAATGTACATTACAACTGCACTCCTAATTGTATTTAGACCGCAGTTTTCTGTATCAATCTAATGTCTTTTAGTTTTTGTACATAAGAACTTTGTATTGACGTTGTGGTTTTGAACAGCATTCACGTTCACAATTGGAAACTAGTACATAACCTCATGTCGCAAGTGCAGTTGTTAAACTTCGATGAAAATGCTGCCAAGTAAATAAAGATTGATTTCTCTCAGCGGTGAAACTGCAACAAAAAAAAAGTTAGTCCACGTAGATTGTTTAAATAATTTTAGGGATGTGACAATAAAGTTCCGCTAGCATCTTTGTTTCAGAACACACTGGCTTTTTCAATCAAACGATTTGTGACAAATATTAGACCTTTTATAGGTGAAGGTTCTAACACGCTTTTAATTCAACCACTATCATTTTTCTCCTTACGGGTACAACAGTTGTCCAGCAGGGGCCCTAATGTTGAACTTTGATCATGGTCAATTTACCCAACAGAAATTCTCGTGAGGGTTGTAATTTGAACAGAATGTACTGTACCGAACCGTGTGGCATTCCAGACCAGACGGAGCAAGCGAGGTGAGGGGATTGTGTGAACGCCGTCCCCACGGTGGAGCTATAGGGGGAAGAGGATGTTCTCAGGGTTACTGACTGCAGCAACCTGGCCCTGTAACGGAGAATGTTGGCATTTGCAAATGCTAACCCATTAGGATGACTAATTACTCTGGGAATTCTCCTAAGGAGCGATGAGTTCTCTAACCAAAGTTTTTTGCCTCAAACATCGCGTCCTGTTTGACAACTGGGAATTCTTCCAGCCGTTTGGAGAACATATCCAGTGACTAGACAATCGCCCACTACCAACCATTTTTTGGTGTTCATTTAATATGGTCCACTTGCAAATGCTTGACGGGTTCAGATGGAGATGGATCTACTGCTAGTGGCATCCGTTTACATCGTCCTATGATGTGTGGCAGAAGCCATGCATTTCTCACCCCCCAAAAAGTTGAGTAATTTGTATAACCCTAGGTGAACCAGTGTAGAGCCCCGGATTTGGAGTAGAATGACATCATTAGTAAAAGTAAGTTCTGGTGTGAAAACAATGTTGGAAGGCAGGGGAGAACAATGCAGCTGGGTGTGGTGAAATCCAGCCCCGTGGGTCGTGGTACAGAAAAACGACCAGTTTTACCAAACTGGTATTCAAGGCCTCTGATTAGAAAATATGAACACCAATTTCATACAATGAAATGAGAAATGGTGGCTCAGTGGTTAGCAGTGTTGCTTCACAGCGAGAAGGTCCTGGGTTCGTTCCCCACCTGACCTAAGGGCCTTTCTGTGAGGAGTTTGCATGTTCTCCCCGTGTTTCCTCGTGGGTTTCCTCCGGGTACTCCGGTTTCCTCCCACCTTCCAAAAACATTGAGGTCACTCTAAATTGTTCGTAGGTGTGAATGCGTGTGAGTTGTGTGTTATTGATCGGCGACCTGCCCGCGGTGTACTTCGCCTCTTGCTCAATGTGGGCTGGGATAGGCTCTTCACCGGAAGTGAGTTGGAAATATTTACTATTCGCACCGGTTCATTTAGCACTCTCCTAAAATAGCGTATGACAAAACAGCCCTCCCTATTAAAGAGGAACTAATGAGGTTTCAATTCCTTACGCCTACCACGTATTCTTCACTCCCTCGCAGTGGTCAACAGTCATCAACCTGGTGGTCTTTAATAATCTGGGTGAAGGTGTAACTAGGGTTCATTCATCCAATAGATAGAGCCACAACATTGAGGGCACCGCCGTGCAATGCATTCCCCTCCGCTAAAATAGTGTGTATTAGTTCAGGTCAAGTGGACGACGTCATCGGTCATTTCAGACACGTGAATGTGGCCAGCAGGGGGTGCTGCAGCACTAATCACAGACAGGCACTCTGGTTCCCGTTTTATTCCACACTGCCCTGTTCAACCAATTGGTGTTTCTAAACGCTTTTCGTTTGCCCTTTCACCTCTTACCCTATGCACCACCAATGACACAAATAGAAATCCAGATGTTGAACAGCCTGAAACAACAGCGTGACCCAGCTGAGTAGTGGGTGGTTGGAGGAAGACACCCAAAATAACCCCCATTTTGTGCTGATGATCTAATGAAATCTGGACTGTCCTGGCAAAGTCAATTTTATTTTACATGTTTCTTAATCATCAACTCCAAATTTCAGCTCACCCGTGCCATTGTTGTTAGTAGAGCTTGCCAATAAAACGAATCACCTCAGCAACCTGTTGTGCAGGAGTATCCTGACTGGATCTGTCTGGTCAGTGAAGCTGCTTAGAGGCCTACGTTCATATACCCTCCTGAAAGGGCCTGGAGCCATTTTTCTTCAAAAGCAACAACCAGATGTTTGGGCCCTGCCCCAGTCCCATTCACAGTCTTTCTTCTGAAGGTAGTAGTTATTTGAGAATGTGGAGCAGGGAACAGTGGCCGTAGCAGACCTATAATGACTGCAAGTTACCAAGTCCCTCCCGAGACATCCACATGGGAAAAGACTGCAGTGGAATCCAATTTCAAAACAGAATATTCGCACAGCATAGGACGAGGTAGGAAAGGACTTAATAGCGCGGAGATCAGCAGAATGCTGTGCCTGTGGCGACCGCTTTCAACGTGGCTGTTGAACCTTGGGGCAGCTGTTATAAGCCACCAGGAGCTAACGCTGAACAGCACAAATTAAACAAAGCTGAGACAACATCAGTGTTATGGTTTGTGTCGAACTTGGAAGCGAACGGGCCCCAGCTGCCATGGAAGGAGGGAAAGGAAAAGAGAAACGCGCCATGCCCATTAAACGAACACCTATTTCTATGCCACATAACTAAACTGTCAGGAACACCACGCTCAGCCACATGTGTAGCCTCGTCGTTTGTCATCTGGCCACGCCCCCCCGGACGCGGGGGGGGGGGGGGGGGGGGGG